>VZTA01004766.1:144612-199268 GCA_013398855.1 Mohoua ochrocephala
TTTTGAGCAAGCTTTTTTTTTTTTTTCTTTAAAGAAGGTAACTTATGTTTAGAAAACTAATCAGCAGAAATCCAGGACAAATTCCAAGACAGGATATATTTCATCTAAAGAACAGCCTGTGTTCTAGGGGCATCTTTGCTTTTTCAAAACTTTGACTTCTTTTTTATTATACAGCTACGTCCTCACAGAGCTAAGATTTACAGCCCTCATTAATGTAATTTATAAGACAAAATGACAAGCATACTAAAGGATCTGCAGCTGATCCAGTCAGCAACATACAGATAATTCAGATTTGTCCAACCTGGTCTTGTCAAGTCAAGCAAAACAAAATCAATCAGTGGACAGAAGAAGTGGGAGTGCTTAAGCTGAAAAAGAGAGTCTGTTTCCTGCTAGGGAAGTGGAGCTGGGCAGCCTGTGCCTTTGCACTTCAGAAAAAATACTGCAGGAACGGATTTGGGTTTTTTTAAGTGTTGAAAAACTACTAACATTCCCTGAGAAATCCCCTTCTTACTTTCATCTGTGCTGTCTTGAAGAGTGGGGTGATGGCAGTGCTCAGGAATAGCTTTCTCAAAGAGAGTCCAAGTCAGAAAATTGCTATTTGTGAGAGAATCACATTTCCATCTTTCAGCCACTAATAATAACCTACAAAAGTGTTCACTTTCAGTTTTCAATGACCTCTTGTACTTGCTGCTGCCACAGAAATTGTCAGTTGACACAACTGGTATTTTCCCTCCAGCTAAGAACCAGCTATGACTGCGAGGCACTGGTCAAGGAGAAGAAAGCTGAATCCTTGAACAGGGAATCCGATCACCCAGGCTGTGGATTCCTCCCCACCTTTACTTCCCACTTGCCTGCACGTGTATCACCAAATAACACGATTTCAAGCCTTGGATCAAGCTGGTGTGGAGGTGGTGGAAGCTTAGTTCTGCTACCTGGTGTACCAGCAGTGAGTTCACTGCACTGAGCAGGGCCAGCCTGCAGACAGCTTTCCTTGGAAAGAATACACCAGCTTCGTGTCCAGTAACAGCTGTTGAAAGCTGTGCTCTCACTGGAAGGACGCTGGAGAGTCGACAGCCCTAGACTTTCTTCCTCACATGGATTTTAGCTGATAGCTCTAGCATGTGGTGTGTGTCAGTGTGCCCAGTGCCACGAGCTAGTCAGAGACATGTGAGCCTGTTTGTGAACAGTTCATCGAGCAAGGAACTGTTTTTTGCTTTATTAGCCTTGTTTTCATGCCTGTCTGGAGTGATATACAACGAGGTGTTTTTGGTTGAACAGTTTTGAACATTTTTAGTAACGAAATCTGCTTTGCTCTAAGTAAAAGCGGGAGTAATGCATTGCAATTTATGTCTTGAGTCACAAAGATTAAAAAAGAAAATTCATAATACTGTGTTTACCTCCTGGCGCAGCAAAAAGAAGTAGAAAAGGCAACATCTTCATGAGCAGCTGCTTGGCTCCCTTTGCTGGTGGCTCATTAGAATGCTGCGTAACCAGACTCTATACAGGTGGACAGTTAAGAGCCAACAATTTTAATTAGAGCTTTTTTAGATCTATGTACCCAATGATCTCTAGGAGCTTGACCTTGGGCCAGAAACCAGCCTAATATTTTAAGTCATTGTGGGCCTGCAAAGATGCTTGTCTTGCTAGTGACTAATTTATGACTTGTTCTCTCTGCAGTTAGTCACAGTACTGCAAGTTTCCACAGCGTGAAGTTGCAACTGAGAGGAGGAACTAGGGCAGAGAAAAAGCTGGGGAAGAAAACTGAAATGGGAAAGATTTCTTTTTGTACAACCTGGACTGAAAGAAAAAAGAAACAAACAAACCAGACAGATATAGTGTAATGTCAGGTTCAGCCAGGTAAACTGCCAGGATCTGTTGGGGTGCCAGGGATTTGTGTATTTTTAAATCAACATTAGATAGTCAGGACAAAAAAAAAAATAGAAAACAATGCCAACATTCAAAATATCATGAACACCTTATTAATGAATTTTTGCTCATGGATCAAGCAGCAAATTCTGTCTTTGAGGAGCCCCGGCTGTGTTCTCTGGTTTAGGGTGATCCTTCCTAGGATTAGTTTGGTTGAGTTTGGTTATGGTCTTACCAAAGTGTCTGGGAGAACTAGAGAAAGTCCAATAGGATGTAATACAAATCTTTGCACGGATAGACCTAAGAGGAGTAATTTTGAAAGGGGAATTAGTGAAGACCATCATGAAGGAGCTTATGGAGAATATTTTGAAATGGTGAACAGTAAAATCATAGCTGATTTATAACAAGATGAGATGAAGGTTTAGAAGTTTCACATTTGAAACTGATCTAAAATGCTGCATGAGGCTTTCATGTGATCCAAAACTTAGACATCAGGCGAGTAACAAAAACACCGTTTAATGCAACTGTTGCTTTTTTAGGCCTTCCTTTTCAGGCTGTGTGTTCTAGAGGTGGTATTATATTCTCACCCATTGCAGGAAAACAACATATGTTAAAACATTTAGTGCTTTAGTTAGGCACATCCTGGGATCCCATCAAAAAACCCCAAAACCTTGCACCCCCAAAAGATATTTTCTTTCTGCATAAACTAAGAAATTCATAGAAGAGCCCAGGGCAGAAACAGCTATTTTATTTTTTTTTCGTGCTAGAAAATCAGCTTGTTTCAACACTGCAGGTTTATGAGCACATACTGGAAACACAACAGAACAAGCTGGAAGCATTTTGGATGAAAGGGTTTTGTTGATTATATGTATGGAAGTGCCAAGAGCTCTTCAAATGGAGAGCAACCAACACCGAACTTCAAAAACTTCAGACTGCTCAGTTCAGATAAGCATCCAGAAATTAGTCTGTTTAACCAAAACTTGTCCAAACCTCTTTGGTCTGGAAGTCGGGGTGGAAATGTTACATGTGCAGACTTTCTCATGAGTTTTCCAGTGCTCATTTCCTTTTGCCTGCAAAGAGATATCATGAGAACAACTTCTTATAGTGTGGTGTGCCTGCAATTAGGTTTCTGCACTTGGCTGAAAAACACCCCAGCAGTTAACCAAGCCTGTTTTGAACTTGTGCAGGGAATGGGTTTTATGCCAAGTCCAGCCCTAATAATCACATAGGAGAGATAAACCATATACTCTTATGCAATGAAATATGCATAGTATTAATTCCTTTGCAAGAGTTTAAAGCCACTTCCTTTCTTCTTGTGGCACTAAATCCAATAGTTTCATTTTTAAAACCGAACTTGGACTGAAATTGAATTCACTTGTAAGTGAACTTCAAACAAAGTCTAACAGTAGAAAAATTGCTAATCTAACAGAATTTTTTCTCCTCTTCCCTTTTCAATGTCTCTTGTAGTGTATAATCACATTTTGACCTACATTCCACATTTTGATCTATATTCCACATGATCCTTTCTGTGAAAAGCAAAAAGACAACTTTTTCAATGGCTTTGGTGTGAACTAGGCTAGGAGAGCTGGCCAATTCTGGGAAAAACATATACGAAAAAGATAGAAAGTGTTATGCAGGTAATAAAATATGTGAAACGAACAGGAGACAGGAAAGTCCTAAAGAAAGCACAAAACTTGCAGAATAAGATGAGACTTCTGCATCTCTGGTGTAGGAGAAATAGCAACCCAGATCCAGAAGCTGGGGACACTGATTAGTGTTTTGTGTGCTGAGGGTTACGATGAAGAACTAAGGCATTAAATCTTAGAGTGTGTTCCTCTGACTCCTTTTTATTAGACTCAAAAATTTCAAAGTATAGGAATGTCAAGGACAAGCTGTGAGCTGAGGTGTTGCCATCAGATCTCCATGTGCCTGTCTATAACTCACACAGTTGCCAGCAGTTTCATGCAGGCCAGTGTGGCTCCTTGGAACTTCAGTACCACCCGCAATTCAAACTTTGTTTCTTCTACCCACAAAAGAATCCAAGGTGTTGCAATCACTGAGGGTGACACTAGTCTATCTAGGTATGAAACATTATCTCCAAAAGTAGAAAAAAATGGTCGTTCCTAAATAAAGAAGTTCTGGCAGAGATAGTGCTAAATCAGAGTAAAAATGTTGTGGTGTTTTACCTTCAGGTGTCAAATAATTTATCTGTTACAAAGACAGAGGAACAGCAAGCTGGACAGGAGACTTTACCCTTTACCTCTCATCAGTCTTTCCCATACAAACCTGCATACCGTGTTCTGTTTGGCTTTCAAGAGGAATGAAAAAGGCTTTCTCATGTTGCTTGCATAATGATGTTTCAGTCAAAAAAGGGTCTTCAGAAGTACCTAACTGCAGAGTTTCCAGAAGTTTTGAGGTGACTTACATACCCTTTGCAGCATAAACTGTAGCATAAGAAGAGCCTTAAGCACCTTCACATTTGAAAATTGAAAGTCAGCTCTTACATAACGTTTGTGTTTTTCAGAATTTCAGCTATATAGAAAAGTGGTTGGTTTCATTTGTTCAAGTCCAGGTCTGCATTTTCTTTGTAGCTTCATTTTAATTCTGCGTGTCCCTAAGAATGCACGTCAGTTTTATTTGCAGTCAGCCTAGATCACGCCAGCTGTTTTGTTTCCCAGGGCTTTCTGTAAAAGGGAAACATCAGGAATACTTTATAGTTTACATTTTTTGTTGCCACCAGTCTGAGTAATATCTGATAGATACATGCTTTGGAATTTGTCAGGAAAGGGATTCATCTTTTATTTCAACTGATTTCTGATGAAATAGCCCACAGAAGTAACCACAATGTCAGAGGTTAAGGAAACAACTCTGTTTAAAAAAAAAAAAAATCAGGATCAAGTCAGACATTGAGAAATACTGTTATTTTTTCCAACTTCTCCCTCATTATTTGGTTTCTTTCTGATTCTGTTATACTCAAGTCTTTGAATTTTTTCCCTGAATTGTTGCATATAATATCCAGAGTTGCTCCTGCCTGAAAAGCAGAAAATCATCCTGAAAGAACCATAGTTCATTAATGGAATTAATGATCTTACATAGCCTAATCACTCAGGATGTTATATTCTGTGGAGTGAGGAGTTTCACTGACCAGTTATTTGCTGAACTCTGAAAAAATCACGGGGCTTGTATCTGCAGAATGTCAAACCACAGCTTTATTCTTTACTCCTTCCCCACCGTTCCTGAATGGATGGCATATACAGAGAAAAAATAACTCTGTGTGCTTTCTCCAAAAGTGAAACGGCTTTAAACTAGTCAGAATAAACACCAAAGAAACCAAGGAGAGCACAAAGGGGGGTTTAAGATGTGTTAACCCCAATGCACCCTGCATAGAGAGGGACTGTATGGAATTCAAGCTTATCAGGGTAAGTCTCACAGAGAGTCACCTAAAAGTTCTCTCTTGCCTTTCCTGATTCGTGTCCAAATGAAATTCTGACTGGCCATTTCTGTAGGAGTGAATTTACAGTGTCTACTTTTGAATCTGCTTTTATGTTCCTTCCATGTTGTTTTGCAATGAGGAAAATATAATTTTAACCCTAGTTTCCCCAAAATAATCATTTTTGATAAGAAGCCAGGTAACCTGGGCATTACAAAGAGCATCCAGGTGAATCTGCCTTCCTACAGCTTGTTTCAGTGTCTGTGGCAATCTAAAAACCCGGGGAAAGCTTCAAACACATTATTTCAGAAAAAAAAATGTTGATGCACACTTGAAAATTACTCCAGGCAGAAATAGGAATTTCAAGTACAATTTCTTCCAGAAAAGGACATCAAAGAGCAAGGGCACCATTCCCTTTTGTCATTTCCTTCAGTAAAAAAGGAAGGGCCAACCTTAGATAGTTGAATTATTTTAATCAAAACTAAAAAAAAAAAAAAAAGTATATTAATCAGCTCTGAAGCTTGAAAGAGCCCTTTCTTCATGGAATTGTTTCTTGATTAAACCCTGAATAGGGGAAAAGAGGTTGGGAACTTAAATACAAAATATGATCAGGTTAAAATGCTACTGATCAGATTCAAAGTCTGGTACAAGCAGGTCCAAAAAGAAATACATATAAACGTTGTCTCTTTTACTACAGATATGATCCCCCTTTCACGTGAATAGAGAGAAAGAAAATGTGAATAGTCATCTGGTCCCTCATAAGAGTGTCCCTAAGAGGTGCCGTGATGGAAAGAAAAGGCAGGGATCTGAAGAGCTAATGATAATTTCATCATTGTCCCTGGCAGTTTGATGAATATATGATTAATATCAGCATGACCCTCATTCTTAAATACATTGTTATAAGAAATTCAACCCTTTGGTTTGTATATGCCTTCTTCCCCTACAAAAAAACCCAACCAACCAACCAATAACAACAAAAACCCCACCCAATCAAAACCCTTAAAAGCAGCACAATTACAGGACCATTTTTTTCTGCAGTAGAAAGGGAAAGCTCAGGGCAGAACCAAGTCCACCAAACCTGGGGAATTTTAGAAATGGAAAAGGACCAGCGTGACATAGAGCAATCCCATCATACTGAAATATTGTATCTTGGCCACTAAATAGAATTGGAATTAAAACTATAAATTACCATTATTACCTGTATAGAGTCCAGTTTGGTCAACCATATGCACCTGAGTAATTGCAATGGACATACTTGGGCCATTTCTGTGCATTACAAAGACACGTGGAAATGCTGGTGGCAAAACCAGATCCATTAAACATAAGTGAATCTTGACGCCAAGAGTTGTCAATTCAACTATATACAATTCCCCACCTACAAATCAAGCTTCTTTCTCCCATACTGTACTGTACTGTACTGCTCCATAAAGGAAAATTTGCCAGGCTTGCAATGTGTAGAACTCTGCATATACGACAGCTTTGTAGATGGATCATTTCATGGAGGTCCTCTAGACATCCTCAGAGCACAAGGACTACTTCCAATTCAGCACGTTTGCCTCAAAATCTAACTTATTTTTTGCGTATAATACTGAAAGAGGGGAGAAGGAAATATATCATGTAGTCACCTGTAGCATGAGTGTGTTGCTTTTCTGTAGCCAGGTTTCCTTTCCACACCCCAAAGCACAATTCTGTGTTGTCAAAGAAAAGAGCATTTCTTATTATTTTGAATTCACCTCGATATGTTGAAGGAGGAATACTTTTTACATAATTCCATTCTTTATTGTGACTCATCAGAAAGACCTGCATCCATCTGAGATTGAGGAAAGGATGTAGCCTGTATGTGTGGATGATGATTCAGATGAGCAAAACCAGCAATTTTAACAAATTTACTTCTCCCACTCATAGAAATTAAGAATACTAGAATTAGAGGAGAGTTGCCTGAATGGTATTCCTTCCTGGGAACTGAAGTTTTCTAATTATTTATGCTAACTTGCAAGAGAGGATAAAAAATTTCACATTGAAAAACACAGGAGCATTGAAGGAAAAAATATCATCTTTGGTTCAAAATGCTATCTTGAGTAAATAATTTCTTTCATTAAGAATTTCATTTATGGCATTTTTACTTTTCTTGTCAGGTTCTGTGACAAGGGAAAAATGTTTCTTAGCAGCTATTCTGTAATATTCAGGAATAATGAAACTTTATGGCAGGGTATCTGAGACAGGCATGTGACTAAACCTGGAGTTCTTGAATCCACATCCATTGTTATTAGTTATGAGTTATAAATAGAAGCTTCTGACATATTTACAGACAAGCAATTCTGGGGATAAAGCTGAACTATGACAGTGTGAGCATTTGGCAGTTCCTGAAATGGTGCTTTAAATTTAGAAATCAAGGTTTCTCACTGAAGTACAGGTGAAGTCGTGCAGGATTTGTAGGACACGATAGGACATAGGCAGGATGAAATGTCCAGCATTTGCATTGAGATGCTTCCCGGGGACCTCTGTCAGGGAAACATACAGAGATCTGCTGGATTAACTCATGCAATTTCCATGAAATCTGCTGTATAAACCATTTTGAGCAACATTGCCCGGAGAGACCTATAAGGCCTCTTTAGGATCTAGACTGAAACCAGAGCCACTACGGCTAAACGCCCTTCCAGGATCATGACTGAGCATTGTTTGAGGTCTTGTATGAAATGAGACCAGTCAGCACCCAATGCAGCATTACTGTTGGCAGGCACTGGAGAAGGCTGCCCAGGGTGGAAGAGGTGTAGGGAAAGCCCAGGTGTTGTGCTCCAAGCTCAGCTGACTGGGGCCGCCATTGATGGCCTGGGACCTGTGTACTTCGAAGGATTTCTTTTCAAAGCTTTCCCAGTGGCTCCAGCATCTGAACAACTGCCAGCACTGCTGCTGTCGCCTCCTGTAAGCATTGAAATTGTTCTGCTTGTTAAAAAAAAACCAAAACAGTTGAAATGAAATTCATTGCTGTTGGTGGCTGGAACTGAAAGTGAGGGTGAACTTTCAACACTAGCTCTATTTTCTGGCTGGGAACCCTTTTTATTCTCACTGGAAGCAGTTTCAGTGGGAGAAAAAAAAAAAGATGAAAAGGGTGAACAGGCAGAGCACAAGGAATATCTAAGGCCCTGTTCCACTGGATGTGTTTGATGGGCAACACTTTAAAGATGATGGCAGGAGCTCGATTTTCTTTACATCTTCTATTCTTGTAAGAAAGACCATGCTAACAAGTTGGTAATACACCGTTTTACAGGCAGGGAAGGCAGGCAGAGAGAATAAAATGCTAAATCAGTCTGAAAAATGTATTTATCATTCCTCAAAAACAAAAATCTAAAAGCTAGTGATTTGTTGATGGCTTTTTTATTTTCTTCTTTGTAACTTTCCATCAGTGCCAAATGGCAAACAGGATTTAAAAGAACTTACTCAGATTATTTGCACAGGTGCAAATTCTCTGCTATCCCTTAACTTTTCAAAATTTAAAAAATGCAAGAGCTCAGTGCAAATAGAAAAACAGGAAAAAATTCTATGTCTGGAGTGTCCCAAAAGAATTACAAACAAAGGAGGAACTTCTGCAGCCAGTGATTTTTTTTTTTTTTCATATTCATAAATTCAAATTGAAAACTGGGCAACAATTCACTCCAGTGTTTCTATGATCTCAGCCTGCAGTTCTGTTTCTTTTTCCATTCTTTGGTTGCATCTAAGCCAATTTAGTGCTCTCTGGAATAGAAAATTGTGAGGCATAATAGAATGAGACTATCGTGTCGGTTTCTACCTGTGGGTACTGCATAAATATTAATGATAATTAACAGGACTTCATTTTTGCCTTTAATGTCCATGAAGGATGATATGACGGTGATTTCCCTTTCCCCTGGGGTGTAGTATTTACTGATTTCATTTTGTATTTTGACAAAGGAATCAGAATCCTGTTACCATACTTTACAAATGGATGGTGTAAAAATACATCAACAAAAAGTAGCCTCTGCTGAAGACATAATTTTTTTACACATTATCTTGTTTATATTTATTAATGATGATAGTCCCCATTTGTAGTTCCTGTCAAGTGGACTTTTACTATTTTAATTATATTGCTTAATATTGGAATCACTCAGAGATAAAAGTAGCAATTCTTTTTCTCAGAGTTTTTTCTTGATTTGACATTTGTGTTTGCTCCATTCGAAGAACTAGACAGAAAACACTTGGAATATTCTATTAATGGGGACAGAGGTCTTGCACTGCTTTGGAGAAGGATGAGTGGGGATCTCCAGGCCCTGCAAATCCAGGTTCCCAGCAGCTTGCTAAATGGGCTGTCAACAACCTGGACAAGGTAGCCAGCAAGAACCCAAGTTTTAAAACCTGCTTTATGGCAGTGAGGCTCATATAGGAGGCTGCTTAGGGTCTCTCACACTGTCTTTGAAATTAAACCATGTCTGTGAAAAGTTCTAAACTGGCCAAATCATTGAATTCCAATGATTTAGTAAGAATTTTTCCAACCTGCTCTAATTAAAAGGAAACTGAATCACCACAGCCACCGTTGTGCTTGTTCCAGTTCCCAACTGTAGTTGTCTCCAGCGTTCCAGTTTGAAATGATATGTGGATACATATGCAGGTCCACAACATATTCTTAATCCAGGAAGTCACTCTTTCCAGCTGGGGGAAAAAAAGCCATTGTCTATGGGCCATTTATGGTTCTATCACCTCATGATTTTTTTTCTGACAAAGGTTTTTTTTTTGAGTAAAAGAAGTATTTCTCTCTACACAGATTATTTTTTTTCTAAGAGATATTGTGTCCTGATTAAGAGTTTTTAAAAAGTCATGCAAACTGTAGTGTTCAGCCTATCTAAGAAAAATTACTATTAAATATGTCTTAAACTTACTATTCCCTGGAAGATTAACTGCCTTATAAATGACATTTTGACAGATTATTTTAGCTATGAAGGGTTATGCTTATGCACTGAATTTTAAAGTCTGCCTGTTAACTTTCAAAGTGAATTGAAAGGAGTAATTTATTTTGCTGATATTTAGTATGTTATGTCATTTCTGAAATAAAGGGATCTTCCTCTTGGGAATATAAAAGATGCTGTAGAACCAGCAGTACTTAGAACTCCACACACAGCCAATTCCTTTGGACTGGGATATCAAAGGAAAGTGCCTAAATACAGAGATAGAATTTGAAAAGCGCATGCTGAGTTCTTTAGAAAATCTGCTTGCATTTGACGAAAGACCAGTGGGTGCTGGACAGTTTGTAAATCCCCATCACTAGATACATAATGGTAAATGGGGGGTTTTGAGATGTTTGTCCACTGTAACACTGAGAGGATGATGACAAGATCCAAAACAGAAACATCGTCTTGATTCACTTGACTGTATTTCCTAGAGAGGAACTGATGTCTTTCTTTATGTATTTATTTTCTTGGCTCTTGCACTACAGCTCTGGCCAGGTGAGGGATCCCCACGAAAGGCACAGTCCATAGGCAGGGTGTGTTTCTGCACAGAGAGCAGGGCCTGTGTTAGCACCTGTGGCTTCAGCCACCCCTCCTCTTCACGCTGTGAGCCCTTTTACTTGGGCAGTCTTTCAAAGGTGTCAGATCTTTGCAGGTACAGCAACACAAATTGTCTGGCATAACCCTGGAGAGCCTGCAGCTGCTCCAGGCATGGACTAATAAGATAGGATCAAGAAGCTCAGCAAAAAGAGGATGGTCACTGCAGTGACGTTGGGTTCCACAAGTGGTGACTTGCAGTGTTCCAGGCTGCAGGAAGAGGAACCCCTTGAGTAGGCTCAGGGACATTGTTTTCTGCTAGGGAACTCTGTACAAGAGCTCTCAGATGCAGAGGTTTTACAAACCTTCATTATGCATGCTTCAGTGACTTGCTATTTAGAGGAAAACTGAACTTGTTCTTTTTTATTTTATTTGGCTTCTCTCTGCTTGACTTATTCACATGTGGCACAGTCAAGAAGTTCTCCTGAGAGCCCCTTGCCTTGTAAAACGTCCTGGAGCTTATCCTGTGCCTGATGTAGTAACAGCCAGCTGACTGACAGCAACTAGCAGTTCCAGATTATGCATCTGCCTGCTTAGCAATGGCTAAGGAGCGCACAGCTGGTGTGCATGGGAAGGACTGGCCTGAGTCCTAATTATTCTGAGAGAATCAGCCATTGGGATTCGCCCAAGCCTCCCTTTATCCATGATGAGCTGTAATACTAACCCTTTTTGAGTGAGTCACTACAAAAACCAGCTGGGGAATACACATTTCAGAGGTGAAGCTGGATGGGCTGGATGGTCTGTGGTATTCTGGGGAGTGATTTGTAAATGATACTGCATGGAGCTGCGTGGATGTGTTTTGCAAATATTGATGGTCATCAGAAGCTAGTTAAAAGTGTCTTATCCATTCCTGAGCAGGGTGGACCATCTGTTCAGTGTATGTCTGACCAAAACCAGCACCAGAGCATTAGCGAGTGTCACAACTCTGTGTAGCTTCAGTGCATCTTCCTGACTGTGTCAAAATATTCATCTAGTGCTTATGGCTAGTGTGGGAGCTGTGAAAACATCTGATGGATATCTCACAGCCAAAGGATTTACAATGGGAAAGCTCAGTCCTGTGATTAGGTGGCCCTGCCAAAAACAATGATGGGAGACAGCTAACGCTGCTGACGCCCAACTGAGTCTTACCTAACAGACCCTTGGAGACTCAAAATATCTCAGATCAAGATTCTGTCATGATAACAGCCTGAACAAAGTAAGAAACTTCCAAAAAGTCTCAGCACCATACAGGGCTGTTGGTTTGCACGAGCCAAAGACTGATGACAAATGATTGCTTGCCAATGTGATACAAATATATACGTAATAGTTACATAAATAAATGTGACTATTTAGTATGCTGTTTTTTGCTAAAGTGAGAAATATTTTTGAAGGCTCAGGAAATATGTATCCCAAACAAAAAGAAGTCATAGCGCCGTGGAAGGTCTGATGGAGATGACCTATTTCCAACACAATCTGGTTTTGTGCAAAACTCAGATCCAGACGAACACATCTGGATTTTATTAATAAATAGCAACAGTCATGTGAGCTGACTGTACTTCATGCCAGACTTTGTATTACAGAAATAATAACTTGCCATTTGCTGTATACCGAGGGCATTTAGGTCCTGCCTGCCTGCCCGGTAAACTGCATTTGTTTAGGATCGTTATTGTCTGTAGTGTCTTCACTCGGTGTCAGTTTTGCATGCCTCTGCTAGCATTTGATACCCAGACTTGGAGGCATCTAGGAATGTGTCTTGGTTTCAGAATGCTTTCCTAGAAAAGAACACTAGAGCACGTTTCAGTTCTTTAAGTAACTGATACGTGAAAATGTTGAGTAAACAAGCCAGTGATCCAAGGTGAACAGGAAGTTACAAGTTGGTCCTCAGCCTGTGTCATGTTGGTAGAGAGCCCTGCCTCAGCCTAGAGATGAACTCTTCAGATTAGTAGGAAAGGAATTGATAGTAATCATCCAAGATGCATTGGTTGTCTCTCTCCTGCAAATTAGGATTAGTTTGACCAGACTCAGAAACTAATTTTTTATCCTGAGAAAGAATTAGGGGCTCTCAATGAGAATTTTGGAGTAAGGGCCATCTGAAGTTTTGTTAAGCCCACTGCTTCAATGAGACATTAGAAAGAAAATATTTTGCTTTCTTGGTTTATTTTGGCTTTTTCTTGCTTGGATCCTTTACAGGGCTCTACGGCAGGGAGTGTAGGATGGGCAGTGTGCCAGGTTTGCAGCCTGTACCATCCTTCAGTCCCAGAGAGTTCCATTAGAAAAGGTACAAATGTGTTCTCTGCTGAACGTCTGGCAAATGACAGAGGAAGGAGAGAGGACAAGAAGACTTGTGTGTGTAGCAGAGAATTCGTCTATAGCTGGATTCACACAAAATCTTTTAGGATAAGTCATGAACTGTGGTACCTCTGATGATGGGAGCCTGTAGTGGAGCTGGGAAATGGGCAGGTTTCCTTTCCCTTGAAAAGGGAAGTTGGGTGCATGACAGGTTGTAAGATCTGTTGATAAAGTTTCCTGTTTTACTGAGGGTCTCCTAGAAGGGGCTTTCAAATGTCTTAACTTGATTTTATAGATTTTAACAATATTTATAATACGGAAACAGCTGCTGTGTATCAGGATAGACTCAAGGAAGAATCTTGCTACAACAGTCACTGCCAGTGTAGAGAGGAGATAACATTTGAATGCCCTGTTGTGAAACTGCCCTTCCAATCTGCCATGTGGCTTAGACCCGCTCTTGGACACAATCTATTACTTCTGGTTCAAATACGTGTGAGAAATAACAGACGCCTTAAACACTGAAAGAGATTCTCATCATTCTATGAATGGCTCGCTTCATGTAAATGTCCATAAGCAGCTTTATTTTGTTTATTTTGTGGATTAGACCTGAGTCTCAATCTGGCATCCATTTTGGCTTTGAGGAGGCATCCATGGCAGTCTGCTGATGGCAGAGAGAAGAAAGGAAAAAGCAGTTTTTGTAGTCATTTCAACATTACAGGAAGAAAACACTTAAAACTAGCCACATGTGGCACTTGTGCACAGAACCCGAAACTCTGTGTACTTGGCTGTGTAGAAATTGGTAGAAAGAGAAAATGAGCTGAAAAGATGACAACTAAGAACATAATTACGAAATGGAAGCTCTATGAGATAGCTTTTGCTAGAATAGCTCTGATGCAATCAGTCATATATTGTGAGAGAAACCCACATGTGAACAAGAGTCTTTTTACTGCTCCTAAATCACACGGAAAGCTGAGGAGTAATGAGTTTGAATTACTGGCCCCAGATCACACCAAATGGACTTGAGTGTTAACTCATTTTTTTCCAAAAGCCAATCACGGGCCTTAGAAACAAGAAGACTGTCTTTCCATTCAAATAGAATTTAATGGAAATGTCATAATAGCCAAAATTTCCAACTCTTAAAAGACATATATACTATTTCAAGTTTCAATAAATCTCAATTGATCTTTGAGGTTTGCAACTAATGTGCCAAAAGTCCCAGCTCCTGGGAAAGCTTTCTGCACCAAAATGTCAGTGCGGTTTTCCTAAGTCCCAGACTCAGACTGAATTTCTTGGGAACTTTAGACAAGTGCCTCATCTTTCAGCCTTGATACTTCCCAATACCAGTGCCAGTACCAGTGACTGTTTGTGCTGCACGGTGAAGTGCAGTAATATCTTCATTATTGTCAATTATGTCAGATAATGAGAACTCCTTCTTTCCTATTTTCTGTCATGCAAATAGACAAACACAACTGTAATGCATAACTGAAAATGTTCTTGGATGTACAACTCTGGTATTAGTTTTTTCCACAGACATTAAAATCCCAGTGCAGCACTTATGATGTCTTCTCTGTGGCCAAGTTCAGAGTCCTCATTGCTCCGGAATCACTACTGACAGTCAAATAAAGGATCCCAATCAGTCTCAAAAGTTTATCTTAACAGCTTTCTTGCTGCTGGTTTTATTTTGTTAGCAATTCAGTTCTAAACTGCAGTTTTATGTTTCATTTCTTCATGTGTTCAAACTGGACTAAAGCTGTTACTTCTTGTCTGACTGGTTCCAGTGAAGGAGCATGGTCTACAATAAACTCATCTTTTAACAGAGAAAACAGTGGATTCTGAACTGAACTCGGCTGCTCAGGAGCGAGACCTTGATGCTGTGATAGACAACAAAACATCAGCTCAGTGCTCAGTAGCAGTTTTCCAAGCAAAAAAACTGCTTCTTTAAGGATGGGAAAGAAATGGAAAGAGCACTATGCACAGTTTATTCACAACCTGAGTGATGTGTGCAGTTGTAGTCTCCCTACATTCCTCTGAGGAATGATTGTTAGAACTCGAGAAGGCGCAGAGAAGAGATGCAGGATGACCAGAGGTATGGAGCAGCTTGCATGGGAAGAGTGATGGAGAAGGCTAGGGCTACTCCAGCCTCAGGAGTGATACAAAAGAGCTCTACAAAACCTTGAAGAGCGTGAGATTTGATAGTGATCAAAACTGATCACTATTTACTTCAGTGTCAAAACCAAGGGCCAAAAAATGAAGCTGGTAGGAGATGACCACAGAATATTTCATTAGCTAGATACCTTTTTGTTATAACAAGACCCTGTTTGTGTGACCAACAAATACTGAGGCTATGACTTCTGTAAGATTTTTTTCCTATAAAATCTGAGGAAAATGCTTTATTTCTTGACCTATACGATAATGGGATCTGCAGTGTGTATGAGATAACCAGAGCTATACATCCTACTCATTGCTCGCTTTCCAGAGTCTGTTAGGAATGTCAATTTTCACATCTTTATCTTCACAACTTTATGGTAAAATACCAAACTAAGCTGGTGCTCTAAAACAGAGCTGTGGAGGAGTGGGTACTGCAGTGAGTTTCTTAGCCTCAGAATCATAACAGTGTGAAGTCCTGATATTTTTGTTTCACTTGCTTTGCACACATTCGGAAAGTTTCTGTGAGCGTTTGGAGCATCCTTTTGTGTATGAAAATACGAAAAGTCAAGTATTATTAGAAAACCTTTCTTCATCTAGTTGCAAACGGAATATTCTTCCTGGCAATGAAATCAACATCTAAAATTAACATTTGGAGAGGGGAGGAAATGGGTTCCATATGGGCATAATTACGTGGTCATCTTCTCTTGAAGCAATACAGAAATCACTACCCTGATGAAAGAGACAGAAATAACTTGTTTATCTAGAATTTATTTGGGAATTTATTTGGGCATCACAACACTAACACAGGTCAGAAGGAATCTGACGCAGATGTTTTCTGTCTTGATTATTGGTTATGAATGTGAACAGTAACTTTCAGCTTAGACAAGCTTACCATAACTCCTACTAACCTGTTTTTTGAGGCGTCACCTCTTATGGTGAAAATACTGCTCTGTCTCTGCACTCATGCCAGTCCCTGGTTTCTTTAGTGAAATATTCAGTAAAGGTGCCAATTGTGGCAGTGGTTTTAGTGGTGTGGATTCCTGTCCATGAGATCACCAGCTCATTGACCAACCATGAGTTGGTAATGACCACTTAGTAAGTGACCTACACTGGGTTTGAACTGCTGACCTTAATGTGGAAGACTCTGAATGCCACTTCTGATCTCTGGAGGATTTAATTTCTCGGTTTTGTTCTAAAATAAACTCTATTCAGCCTCAGACTTCTTCTTCAGGCAGTGTTATGACAATAATCTTTTCTCTAGTACCTTGAACTGCTTTGCATCTTCTTCAGCACTAAGTTGGTCTCCATCATTTCATTCAGAAATAATCTTGATAAACAATTAATAGCATATTAGAAAACTTTTTTTTTCAGCCATGGGAAACATTTTCATGCTTGTGGAAAGAAAAAGAAAAAGTTTTAACAGCTGTATTCAGTACCCTTGAGAAAACACCACACAGTGTAGCATGGGAATGGCCCTGAGTTCCTTACTCCAGCAAAAGCCCAAGTCAACAAGACTTGTGCCTGAGGAACTACCACAGGATTAGCCCAAATATTTTGATGTTTCTGGCTGCAGAAGTACATAAAAAGGATAAAGAGACAAAAATCATTCCAAATTTCAGAAAATTTAGCTGGACTTTGCTTATGTAGCTTTTTTTTAAAAAAATAGCTATTCTGCAAGATTAAGCTGTGTAGCCCTAATTGAGCCCAAATGTGTACCAGGTACATGGATTTAAACCACACAATGGGCCAGTTGTTTGGAAGCACATTTTAAAACATGGTGTTGAGTTTTAGTGGGTTTTTTTCAAATTTATTTATTGATTGCAATTACAACTCTTCACATGAAATTTTCTAATTTCATCATCAAAATAAAAAGGAAGGCAAAACCTAAATTGTTACTGTGTTCAGTATTCATGAATTTTCTTAAACTGGCATTACTTATCAAGACGTGAGCTTTTGTACTTATTTGTCCCTCTTTTCATGGCAGAATATTCAACTGTATACCTTAGAAAATCATGGGCTTTGCAAAACCTTTTTGTAGGAAAAATAGGGAATGTGTGTAGGACTTAGGTGCAAACTTTAATTAATATTATCAAAATATGAATCATTAGATTTTATGAATCTCAGTTAATAGGTGTTCTTGAGAGTCTTTCACTTCTGTGCATTACTGGATTCCTGGCCTAGGGGGTAAAATTTTACAATGAGATCCTGCTTTATTGGCATCAGGGTTATATGTCCAGGCATCAAACTTCAAAAGGTAAGTGAACAATCCTTTCCTGAAACATAGAACTTGATCAGACTGAGTGCAATAAATCAGTGGCTCTTTAAGTAATGATATGTAATAACCCAATATAAAATATTGAGTAAAACAACTCCCCACAAGAAAGGCAGTGAGTTCTTTTCTTCTCAAATGTCTGCTAATTTGTTAAATACATTAAGGATCTGGGCACACAACCTTTCTCCTGTATGTGAATTATGGATAAAGTGGATACATGGATACAGTGACTTCCCAAAGATTCCAATTCTGCCAATTTTGTTACTAAAATTTCTTTATCTCTCTTTCATGAAAATAGCCAGTCTTCAGCATCTGGTCAAATACTTAAAATATTTGTATAGCATAGCCAGGAAAACACATTTTTAATTACAGATCCATGAAGCCCTTGTGGTTAACGAGGAAGAAGATTCAAAAATTTGTACTGATGTCAAGCTGGCTGACTGATGAAGTGAAGCGAGAGAGGAAATTAAACCTATATATTTAGTTGTATATTTGTATATGTTTATATACTATACAAAACTGAGGTTGGTTTTATAAGACTGTTGCCCCTGACTTGCAAGACTGAGCAAATCTGGCAAAGACGTGGGCACATACTGAATTTTGTTTTCCAGTGTAAAGTCTAGGCATTTTTCCTACTACCCAAAATGTCTGTGCTATGAGGTCTGTGTTATGCTTTCAAAAGCGTTTTCTTTCCTACATCTGCTGTATGGATTTAATCCAAGTGTGTTAAACTCCTCCCAGGGAAACAGATTGCAATTTTTATTTCAAGACATTTTCAGAAATCAAAAAAGGACTGTCCTTTGTCACTTTTTTGTTCCAGTAAAATGTTAAACTTTTAAAAGGAAGTTTAGTTTTTCTTTATTAATTACTTGACCAGATAATGGCTCTTCTCTCCAGAAAGTCTCTGCATTTCTCTGGAAAAGAGAACTTTTATAACAAATTCAAAAACGATGGAAATTTTATGATAGATTTTTAAAAAGTATGTTTGACCCTTCTTTCCAAGTCTCCCATAAAAATGCTCACTGTTTTATGACCCGCTTCAATGTGGTAATTTCTGTTTAATTTAGCTTAGAGCCAGTTGTTTTCTGAACCAACACAGGAACTGCATGTGTAGATTCCCTGAACACAAGAAACATCGCTCACTTTCATTCATGAGATTGTAGGGTTTGCTTCTCGTGGAGAAAGCACTGTATTTTTCCTTGTCGTTTACTCAGTATTTTCCTCCCATTTTTTGATTATAAAATATAAGTTTTGATAACTCTGTGCAGGAAAAAGCTGTGAAAATTTGCTTTCTGAGGGATGAAATGTTTACAGTGTCTCATTTCTAGGTGTAAATATTATTCAGTCAGTGCTAAAGATTCTGATTGTTATTTCAGCCCTACGACACCCAGTTGATAGCAGTTTGAGGGGTTCGCTAAAGAGTGAAGCTGGCAAAGCCTCTTTTCAGCTGATAGCTCAGGTGAGCAGCAGGAATTAGCTGTGACAGCAGCTGCTGTTGGGGGGCAGTAGCACAGGAGGCAGCAGCCTGATAGGGGATGAGCAGAAGGGAAGAGATACTGAGAACTGGCCTTATCACTCGCCACATTGATAGTGTAAGCAGCCACTGGTAATACAAACTTCAGTGTTAGGGTGCCTTTGCTTTAACTCAAAGGAAATAAGTCCACACAAAATCTTTGTGTTGAAGTAATTTATAGAGTTGAAAGTACCTTATGCCGCTCTGTGCAGCACGGAGCCCTCCCCTGTAGGGAGAGCATCCTCCCCACACAGGCTGGACCAGGCTCAGCCAAAAGTGAGATCCCAGTTCTCAACCTCATCTCTGCTTTTCTCATCAGATTGAGCAAGTTACTGGCCTAGTTGATGATCTTGAGAAACTTTTTTTTCTTTCTTTCTCTATTTTCCATGGGGAATGTGTAAAAAATTAGAGATATTCTATTGAAATATTGAAAATATAATACATGTAAAGAGATGTGATACTGCTCTAACAGGGTTTCTGCATCCTCAGATTTTTTCAGAGAAGACAAGGTTTCTGCTGTGAGTCAGTAACGTGTACACAGCTTATATATTTTTCATTTCAGTCCTATAAGGACAGGAGTAGTCCATGAGATGATCATATGTATAAATTACTTCAAGACTAGCTCTAAATCTGTGAAGTGCTTTTGAGTCCTTTTGGATGAAAAGCATTGCAACGTGTAATAGTGATATATAGGCTGTTGTGTGTACTGGCAAGCCCGGGAGATGTCATCTGAAAGCAGCTAATAGCTAGCAGAGGGTTGTACCTGGAAACCTTTCTGTTACAGAAATTACTCGTCTCCAGCTTTTCCCAGTTCTTCACAGTTGGGGAAAACCTTTCCATTGACTTGAGTGAGGCGAGATAAAAGGAGTATGGCTGTGTTTAAGATGGCAATGTAACAAACATATAAATTATGTGGTTTGCAATAATGAAAAAGAATTTCCATTTAAAATATCACAAGACTAAAGGTGATTCTGCTAGTGTTTGTTTGATATTTCGTATAATGCAAACACATTTGTTGATATTATAAGGTCCTCAGCCATGTTTATGGTTGAGCCAATCAGAAAGGAATTATCTACTAATGTTTTAAAGAAAAATACTCTCAACTAAATCATCATATTTCCCCAAAGATGGGTTGATAATAATAAGGAAAAAATTTAGAGTTAGTTTTATATTTTATAATATTAAAAATTATATGCTGGAAACAAGTACCATCTTTCCAATTGCATTATAAAACACTCAAAACCTGATTTCTTTCTGAGGACTGTCTGCTGCATTTCTTTCTCTGAACTGGAAAATAGATCCAGATAAAGCCCAGTCCTCAAAAGGTGGAAAAAAAGCTGAAGTCAGAGTTTATGTCTCATTTATATCACAAGTTTGTAAGTCAGAAAATGGACTTTGCAATGGGCCATTCTACCAGGACCCTCATCTTCAGTATCTGCTGTCTACATCTTGGAAATACTGGTGTAAAATTTGAACAATTTGATTTCTACTGCATGTGTTTGAAACATTTATAGAGTGATGGTAGGGTGGCTAGGCTGTTCTTGATATTGGCTATGTAATTCTTCTGCTGTAGTGCCATACTTTATCCTGCATTTTGTGTGGGATCTTTTACTTTACTTGGTGAGGAGAATGACTCTTTCAGTGGCATTATTACAGAATTTGCTGCAATTTTTTTATCAGGTTCAGTTTTTCCAAAAGGCCATTGCTGCTGGACAGGGGAGGGAAGGGACCCTTCTTTTTTATTCAGCTGGATAGCATAAGAAGTTTTCCAGAGACTTCTTTACCAGCCCAAAGAAAGAGTGTAAGGAATTCCCCTTATTACTTGATCTCAATGAATAGCGACATAATTTCGATGTCTACAAGGCTAAATAAATGGGTTTTCCTCTATGACCTGAAGACTTCTTCCCATTATATAATCACGAGATACTACAGTAGTTGGTTTCTGCTGGCAATTGTGTGTAACATAGTTTTTTTAGAACACTTTTCTAAACAGACTGGTTTTTTACAGAGCTTTAAACTAATCACTCAAATTTGCTGTATGTCACTTGACTTGCAGGTTTCTTCTGTTTGTGTATATATATGCCTATTTTGTTAGAGAGTTTTATATCAAAGCTTTTAGAATATCTAATGGATATTTAGAATATCTAATGGTTAGGATATCTAATTACATTCTTGAAAAATGTGAGGGATGTATTAAAAAGAAAATATTTGAAGTAGCGGAGGCAGGCACTAGTGGTCTCCAAGTATCTTTGACAAGACATTCATCCTCTTTTAAGGACCAGTGCTGAAGCAGAAAGCTCAGGAACTCAAGCACACAACTTTTCCCTTCACTGTGGTGTATCGTAACAATCTGCAGCCTTATTGAGCCAGGGACCTTCTGACTCCAGGCTGCTGGGAAACACACTCACCTAAGATCAGCTTTTCACATGTTTGATTTTCCCTGACAGTTTTCCAGAAACCTTCAATAGTACATGAGAGCTAATGTCAAACTAACCTTAGTTTGTTTCCAGTAATTGGGGTTTGTGGGTTTTGGGGATTAGTTTTTTGTGTTTGTTGTTTGGTTTTTTGGTGGTTTTTGTTTTGTTTTTTTTTTCTCAAGACTACTAAATTATTTCTTTTGTGAAAAATCCATACAGCTGTAGAGAAGAGTAGACCATGTTTGGGATTTTTGTAGCCTTGAATTATCTTTGCTGTTCACAAGGCAAAAGAATGGCATCTGACAGAGAGACGTGTCCCTCGAAAGGCTCCATGAATTCAAACTGATATTTCCCACAGAGAGTTTTTTGATCTTTCTGCCTGCCCACCTGTTTCCCTCTTCTGCTCAGACATGGAGTCATTGCCACACCCACCAGGGCTTGGCTCAGAGGTCAGGTAGTGCTGCCACAGTCTCGTGTGGGGCCTCACTGTGCAAAGGAGCCTCCTGTCTGATTTTCGCTGCTGAGAGAGCTTTGCTTTTTCTCCTCCCACCGGCGATATCAAGAGTAACATAGTCCAAATCAGGATTTTGACTTGGCCACACAATCACAACTACAAGACCTGCTTTCCTTCAGGTATAGGTGGGAGAGAAACGGGCTGGAAGTGGTCTTCACTCACTAGGAGACTCAGAAGACAGTAACGAGTTTGGCTCCTGTGTGATGAGTTGCAGGACAAGCCTCCACAGAGGCCCATTTGAAGATGGCATAACTTAAAGCTACCCTTTTATTGCTGCAAGCTGTGTCCATGGCTGAGATCCAAGCTGAGAGTCAGCAAAAACAGATGAAAGCAACCAGCACTGTTTCCTCTATGCCTCTCGCACTAATGAACTCTATTATATTTATGAAATTGGTTCTCACCTACAGCTTGAAAACGCAATCGTAATTTGGTCCTTTTAGCTCTTGCATATTCTTCAGTAGGCTGTTCCTAAGCCAGTTCAAAATTACCACAGCATAAAAAGATTGTTCTCAAAAGGGCTTTTATGTTGTTGGTTTTAAATGCTTTGAAAACCATTAGATTGTTCCAGGCTTACCGGGACATTTCCATAAAAATAAGCTTCATGCCAAAGAATCTGAGATTCATATATTACAGGATATGGTCTCCTCACACCCTCCGCCTACTCATTTGGAAGTGTCTCATGGTTTTCCTGCATCTTTTGACACATCTGTAGTCATTTAATTGTTCTAGCCTTTCAGACTGTATTGTGAAACAATTGCTTACAGCACTCCTTAAAAGAAAATATAACAAAAAATTCCCATGTGTTGTACCTCCTCCACAGTAACATAAGCCTTGGAAACTTGCAGAGTGTCCAAAACTTTGGTTTTTTAAACAGAACATTTTGACCTGTGTTAGAGTAGGCAGCCAGTGTGCTGCATGAGCACTTGGATAATGTTTCTGTATGTCTAAAAAAGTGGTGAGTGGAATGAGAATGTGTTACATATTACATGGTATTTTTTTTTATTGTTATTTGCTTATTTCAGTTTTGGTCCTGTCTCAGAAAGGTGCTTAAGCATTTCTCTGTGTCAACCCTCAACTAGAAAAGCCTTTTCTTTAGTCTCACTGAAATGAATGCATACGAAACATATGCTGAGAGGTAAGCATTGGCTCGGAAAGTTGTGCTGAATGGAATACTCTCTCACTAGTCTTTGAAAGTTAACCTGGCAAGAGATGTTACTGGAGTGCATCTGTTTATCTCAATCAGTATTGTGTCATACAGAGAAAAACACACTGCCAAATGCTTGAAATTCCACTACTCTTTATTTCACTCCTTAGCAGAGAGGAGAACCCCCTGCATCTCCAGCTGAGATACCAAACATCTGGCAGATCTCTAAATTCCTATCTGCCTCAAGGTCATGGAAGAAGACATGATAATGATGCTGAACTAGGCTTCTGCAATGTAATGGATGTAGCTAGTTTTAAATGTTTGAAATTGGCCACTATATATATATATATATAACAGTTGCATTGAAACATTCATTATTGTAGAGAAAAATGTGTCTCATAGGTCTGATGGGCGCCTATCTGGAGAGTGTCACAAGGAATATATAAAAATGCTGCTTAGGTTTTGAGGGAAGGATGACATCTGAATCAATCCAGAACTAAAGTATCCTCTGACAGATCTTGATCATGAAAATCTTTTGGATGGACTTTGGTAGTGAGACTGAGAGTGCCAGCAGATCAGCTGCCGTAACGTGAAAATGGCTCAGCAATAGCAAAATAAAAATTAAATTTCCTTTGCTTTCTACCTTCCTTTCACGGGGCTTGGGTAACACACCTGTTTTCTCTAGGGTGAAATGTTTTAATTTCTCTGAGTTTGTGTTTTGATAATATAAATGTTTTGGCAAGACTAGAAAAGTTCCACCGCATCCATAAATGTATTTTACACTGACTTTGCAACAGGATGCATAACAGCAGAATCTATTGTACAGTACCTGGAGCAGGGCAAGATCTATGGTATTCTTATCTTAATAAGTAGGCTGAAGTGATGAACGAATTTTTGCAAGAATGAATTTTAACATGTTTAAGGCAGATGTATTGTACTGCTTCTCAGAGTGCCGGCTGAGTTCCTCTTTATTCCAGTCCATATTTTCATGCCACATTCATCATTACATTTGACTGCCTGGAGACTTGACTCTCCTCCAGTTCAGCTTTTCAGGCACACAGATGTAGTAGTGATGAGTAGAGATGAGATTTTGTTGAAGCTCAGGCTCTCAGGATTCAAGATCACTTGCAGAGGTCTCAGAAGCTCTGCCTTGAGAGCCAGGGATCCCAAATGCTGGCCTGGGTGCTCAGGACTAGCAGGAGGAATAACAGCCCTCCTGTCAAAACAGCAGAGTCAGGTGTGGTCCTGGGTCAGGTGTCATGAGATATCATGAGAGACAAGAGGTGTCCTTCTGGTCTTTCCTTCTCTATTCCTAATCAGTTTCTCCTTATGTCTTCCATGATTTCTTCCACTTCTGACCCCAAGACCACGTGCTGGATTTGGCAAACACCTCATCAGCTTTAAATCAAACGTTGTAGGTTCCACAAGTGATCGTTTCCAAGGTAACTTCATTTAATCAGAAAATCACTGACTTTCTCTGGAGCCAACTCTTGTCCTGATGAGAGGGAAACAGGATAACCCATAGCAGTTTTGCTGGGACAAAATCACTGCCAAAGATGCTCAGAAAGTTTGCGTTACCTGGGGAGAAACAATAAAAACTACAATTTAGCAAACGCAGGAAAAGGTCCATGATTAAATGGGAGCACTTGCAGGTAAGCAGGAACAGTTCAGTGACCTTGCAAATCCCTTCTCAAAGGCTAGTGGTGTTTAATAAAGAGAGGTGCCTCTCTTTGCACCCACACTCTGTACCTTATAAACTGCCCCTCAGTATTTCACTATTTTCATTGTAAGGCTTAATTCAGAGTTCAGACTAAATGGGGGAATAGTGTGCACAGCACAGATTTTATCATACTTTCCATCTCAGCTGGCTTTCCAGCAGAGAGGTGATGTAAGCACTCTAAGGAGCAGTTTGGTTACATTCAGAAAACAGATTTTTTAATAGCTTTTCTCTCATTCGGTTTTATTGGTGTATCAGAATAGAGGCAGCATTAAACAGCTTGTGTGTAACTTCAAACAGATCATGAACTTTTGTCAATCATAATAGATCTAAGAATATGTATGTATTTACAGAGAAGCTTGCATGTATGCCAACATATAGCCGGCACAGAAATGTGTGTGATCCTAACAGACGAGTTTAAGAATACACAAGGTAGTGGAGAGCCACAGATATGTTCATTCATAATGGGTTTTTTTCAGTTTGAGCACCAGTGTCTTTTCCAGTACTAATTGAATTGAGTGTGTCTAAAGCACCAAGGGTTAGCAAAATCCAGTGGACTAGACTGGGCATCTTTTGCAGAGAGAATTCCAGATCTGTGTTGTGATAAGTAATTTTCCTGTGGCCTGACACATAACATGTTTCTATGCAGCAAATTTAACAGAGGATATGTAGTTTGCATCATCTTTTTTTTTTTTTTCCTCTTAGTCAGTTTTTCCAGCTAATGGAAAGAGAATGTCTTGGCTTCATCTTTATTCCACCCTCATTCCATCAGGCCCAAACTCTGAGTTGGATAACTCCCAATAGGATCAGGACACATATGGTCTCTTAAGTAATGCTTCTGAATCAGTACATGCATTTGCAAAATACATTTTTACTCTTTAATTTCTTTGGGAGATCAATTCATTGCTCAGCTTACATTTCTTCGTGAATAAACAAATATGTGTCTGTTTGCATGCATACACATGTAAATGTGCATGTATTTATATATTCCTAAACCCATTTTCTCTACCTTACCAGACCTCCAGAAGGTGGTGCTTCCAGCTCTGTGTATGTGGGCTAAAGAGAGACATTTACTTTTGTATATGCAGTGACAGGAAGTGGGATGAACCAGTTCACATCTGTTAGCCATTAAACAGCGAAATAACAACAACAATACTAGAATATGATTTTAGCCAGGCCGACAAGAACAGAAATCAGACATAGAAAGCTGAAGGTGAGTCAAAAGACGGCCCACATCCAGCTGATTTCTTCAAAGGCAAAATACTATGTACTTTTTCCTGGTTTTCGGTTCTGCAAAAACCACCTTCTTGGATCATTATAACATGCCATGAGAATGAGAGGGTTTGAGGATTTCCTGTAGAAAACTATAGCAGCATTCATTCCTGCAGCAGTGTCTGAGAGGAACAAGCATGGGGCCTCAGAAATTCTTGGATTTAGAAAAGCAACACCTTTCTTATGCTTCTTCCCAATCACCTCCTACACCTTGATCTGCTGATCTCTTCCCAGGACACTGCTGAACAATTGTAAAATTGATTAATTAGAAATGCATGCCATTTCTTAATAGGTACTACCTGAGCCATTATCAAGGGTTGAAGGGGTTTATTTAATAGCTCTTGTGTGGTGTATTGCTGACTTTCACTAAAATCTTATCAACTCAATGAGAGCAAAAGAGGCCTCAGAAGATCATGCCTCAGGACATTGCTTTGAGTGATAAAAGAATCAATTCTTAAAGGTTGCTCTTTTGCTTATATGCGTGATAGTCGTTCCCAGATAGCAGCTGTCATTGCAGAAAACCCTGGCAAGCTGAAGGAAAATCATGATTAATTGGAGAACTGGTATTCGCAGAAAATGGCTGGCTGCCAATGGGCTGCGAAAGTAAATAGCATCAATTAAGTCAACATAGCTAATTTTGTCCTGAGCTAGTAATTACACTCTATGCACAATGACCTCTTTATTAAAATAATGGAATATTGTAGAAAATGTAAGTGAACAACAGTTGGAGTGTTAGTCAAGCTATTTCTCCATGGTTTAATAGAATAAAAAAAGATAAGCCGTGACTTTTACCCATTTCGGTCACTTCGGCAAATAACTATTTCTACACAAGTTCTCTATTTTTACTATTTCTGTTTCATCGATCTGTTCATGTGTAAATAAAAAATCAAGCTCTTGGTAGAGCATTTTATAAACATCGATGTGCAAATATTTGGTACAAGTTTGCATCGTAGCTTTAGGCTGCTTGTTTATTTCAATTTTCAAAGTCACAGTGTGTTTCCCAAGCCTGCAGTCAGGGATCATGTGGTGGTGATCCGATGGTGGTGTGTTGTTGGTCATGCTTCACTGGCAGGACAGCTCCGAGCCTGGCCTAAGTCGAGTGTTCTTGTCCCTGTGCTCGGAGGGACAGGACAAAGGGTGTCCAGGACGAACTGTTCCAGGCTTGGAGGACCTGTTGATGCAGGCAGGCTGGCAGGAAGGCCTTTACCAACCTTCTCTATTTCAGTAGATATGGCCGGGCTGTGACTCAAAGGCCCCGTACGGTGGATTGCGCTCACTGCCATTTGGCAGAACGTGACGGGGGAGGCGGATACATGTAGCCAGAACTGCTGAGCTCAAATGTAACGTGGTGCTGGCTGTTCCCAGGGGGAATGGGAAAATGACCACAGTGACACTATCACTGTCTTCTCCAGGTGAGGAGGGAGTGGTCTCTGTGTGTTTACGTCGTGTCAGACCGTGGCTGCGCAGACATGTGCGTTCCTCGTTGGAACTGTCTCGCAGAGAAAGTCAACAAATTATCTGAACCCTGGCCAGACTTCAAAAGTTCAGAGGTTTGGTTCAAAAAGAGCTGCAGTCACTGATTCAAAGTTTATAAAAGCCGTCCAGATTTTCTGAGACTGTAAAACTGGGCTGGAGCAGCATTTTTCCTGTAGCTTTCAGCACTTCTGTTTCCCATCCTAGCTGGACAGTGGAATCGAAAAAACACTTCTTCAGAAATTCCAAGAGCTTAAGAACATTTGGTCCCAGTCTGGTTCTAAAAATGAGTAAGGATCTGGGAAGCTGTCTGGTGGGGTAATATCTAACCTACCTAGTCAGTCCCCTTGTGCCTGCAGCTCCCTTTGGACTGGGCGGTATTTTTGTAGCTGGACTTTGGTGCGACACTCAGCATGCTCCCTAACAAAGTAGCTTGTCGTCTTTTCCTAGCTGCTTACAGGTTCTTATGGATATTAAAGCAGATTCTGTATAATCTTTGATAGTTAGCGCTGTCCTCTGGTAAAGAAAGAGCCCAATGGTTTGACAGCTGTGATATTGCAACATCAGCAGGGAGTCTTATATTTCAGGATAGCAGAAAACGTGCTCCTAATGCTTTGGGGTTTCAGATACAAAAAGTCTGTTCATAATATCACATGGCCAAAGCATGGCCTAGTCAAGTCATGGGAAGAAAATCAATTTCAGCTCCTGCTGTTAACTCTTTTATACTACTTTGAGATTATGATGTAAGGACTAGATATCCATCATTTTTCCTCTTTCTTGGAAAATGCTGGGGTTTTTTTACCAGAGTGTAGTTACAGGAGTTCTGGACCACTGCAACAAGTGGGTCAGTCACCAACATGTTTCATGTGTGCCATCAGTGACCACCGTAGGGGAGCAGCCTAAACCTTATTGCTGCAGCTGGATGAGAATTTGTCAGGTTTGAAAATGTTATTTCCACTTGGCCAGGCCAAGTCAATGCATATTAAGCTATTCTTACCTAAATCTATGGCCTTTTAATTTTTTTTTTATTTCACTGGGAAAACGAGACTTGTCTTGCAGTCCTGGGGAGTGACGATTAGTATTTGTGCACTGGTAGTTTCTACTGTCAGTAAAAGAGAACTAGCTAACATATTCTCATAAGAAATTTCAGGTATGCAGAGGTAGCAGACTTTTTCAGAGACCCCCAAAAAATACATATTCAAGTTCTGCCCTTCAAACTTAAAAGCAACTGAATTGCAGAGGTATTTTCAGTAAGAGGAGGGAAAGAATTGTTAAACCAGTTACAAAGAGAGGAGAAATTTTAACACTCAGTTTGGATTTAGGCTCACTTATTAAGAAGTTCAGAAGATTTGGGATCTGAGACTCTGAGTTCACTGACCTTACTGTGTACAGTAAGAAACTTCCAGCAGCTATGCTGATGGCTTCAGTGGGGAACAGACCTTACATGGGGCTCCCTCAATGCTTCTGTGGGAACAGATTGCAGCTGCGTGTAGCCTCCGGCTCCTCCAGGGACACCACATTGTATATTCCCTATGAAGGAGCTCTGAGAGATATTTATTCTCACCAACATAGAAATCTTCCTGTACTTTCCCAAGGGACTGAGTGCTGCCTAAATATTACAGATAGTGGAAAAATCTCTTTAAGCCCTGTCTGCAACTTTGAACCACTTGGCACCTTTCTTTTCATCACAGGAAGAATTTTCTTTTGAGTTTTCTTAACTGTATTTGGAGTCCAAGATATTTAGGTTTATACCACTGTAATGGTGCCTCTGTAGAGTCTGCCTTTATCCATTTTTGTAAATGAGTACCATGGTACCTCACAAGAAGTTCAAGCAAATTCATTTTTGTGTGGTACTTAGAAGTCTTTAAGCTGAGGGGAGTGTACAAATGCAGTGTTCATTTAATTGGGTGCATTTCTGGAGTAAAACTAGATTTCACATTGTGTTAAATAAATATTATATTATAAGCTTCATTTTGTATTAATAGAGAAGGTTTAAAAATAATAGCTAGGTAATAAAAATATACAATTTTACATCCTCTCACAGGATACTTTTAGCAATTAAATGTTATTTAGACTCTGAAAGTAGAAAATACTGGAATTAATACTGTGACTTATCATAGCCTTGTAGAGATTAATTTAATGCTTGGTGGATAGAATTTTTCCCCTCTCACTTTTATGACATATTACATTTTACTCCAGTCTCAAACTTCTCATGCTTGGTTAAAAAAGTGCAATAGTGAGGCTGTGAGATTCAGCAAGACTTCCCACTAAACATATTATCCATGTGCACTACGTGTGAAAGTCCACATTAAAAGATTATTAGGATTTTTGAGGCAAGTAATTATGAAAGTGGAGTTTGAGACCGCGTGTGCACTTTCAGTTCAGGTCATGCATTTTCATTTTGATCATGTAGTTTGTTTTTAAGTCACAAGTCCCTTGCATTTTTCAGCACCCAAGATGTGTCTGTTCTTCAGATGCACCAGAGCCGTGAAGTCAGGCAGGCCTAGGGCCTTTGGATGTGGATTCAACATCTGTCATCACATCCATTAAGTGAGGCAGAGGACTACTGGAAAAAAAAGGGTCACCTCTGCCCATCTCTGCCAGAATTCCTGCGAGATGACACTAAGCAAGGCACTAAAACCAGTCCTTATCAAAGCTGACCGGGAATGTTTTGCTTCTTATTTCTGGTGTTCAAAGGTGCAGAAGGCAGTAGGAGCTGTACTGTGGGCATGTGAGTACTGTGAAAACTTCATTCCCAGGGGTGGCAACTAAAAAAATAAAATCACTACCGTTATTTCAGCTGCAAAATGGAAACTATACTGTGAAGGTAATTCATACACATGAAACATTAAGATACTACTGTATTGAATATGACACAAAAAAATCTTGAGGAAATTAACAGAGCTGTCCTGAGAATGGCTTTTGAATAAAGTGAGGGCTTTACACATAAGGGCTGTGATTACACACTGAAAAATAAGTCAAAACAGCCAACTGAGCGTTGTATTTTTGTGAGCACTTTTCGTTTCAATTCACAAAATGAGACAAAGACGCACTCAAAAAAACCCCCCCAAACCTGACTGTGTAATCATTGTATTATATATTCACAGGGAGACCAAAGTAAGGTCAGGTATATTGTCATTTCTGACTTTCTGAGTGTTTGACTTGGCAGCTTCAGCTCTTTATGAGTCACATATGTACCGGGAGAAAAGTGCTATAAATTCGTGGTCAGGTCTTTTTTTTGTGTTATTCTTACTTCTCAATGTCATGAAATAGCCTAGTGCAGCTCAGTTTCACCTTCCCTTTAAAAGAAATGCAGTATTTTAGATGTGGTTTTGTACTTAGCGAAGAATGTAAATTTGACATAAAAGAACATTAGTTCTTTTCAGGGAAAGTTTCCTGCTAGCAGCTTTCAGAAATAACTGGGTTTTCTCATCAGAAACTGAGTAAAAATGAGATACATCTGTAAATACCACAGACCTTCTGTGAAGATACCAGCACTATTTCTTTAATTTTTAAAACAATGTTGGCCAGCCAGTCAGTCAAGAGTGGGAGAAGAAGAGAACAAGGAAAAAACTTCCTTCAGTGAGAAGGTGGGCAAAAACTAGACCACCTCTATGGGAACTGCTGTTTTCCTCCTACCAGCAATGTTTCTTGCTCTGTGTTAAAAGACAATGTTTCTTTCTTCATTCTTGACCATTGTCATAGGCTGCTGTCAAGAGAGCAAGAAGGAGAAAATAAGGCAAAGAAAAAAAAAAAGAGAGACCTGTTAAGAGGGAGGTGATAACAACTTTTAACAGCTTTAACAGAGCCCACAGCAGAAACCCACATGTGTCACCATGCACTGATTGTCCTGAAACAACCAGGCACAGCCACAATATCTTGCTGATCGTCTACCTAGAGCTTAGTTCCCCTCAGAAAGCATAGAGGTCTTCAAATTGCCACTCAGTTATCCAAATTACCTGCTTTTCCTCATAAGCCAACAGCGTTGTTCTCCTCTGCAGGATCTTACACTGGGTTGCCAAGTAAAGCGTGTGCTGAGGTTAAAAAAAAGGGAATATTCTTACAGAAGTATTTAGGCTCTACTCAAAATGCTGACTGTGCAGGGACTCTGCATTTTTATCATCACCTTGCAATTTTTTTTTTTTCTTAGGAAGTTGTTTCCACACAAAAATAAAAAGGCGGGATCAGGCAGCCCTACAGCCTTCTGCACAGTTGTTCATGTTTTTGGTGAGAAGCGATGACAGCGAGCAGTTGCCTTGGCATGGTTTTCCCCAGCCAAGGGGAGGTGAGGTTTCAGTTATGCTGCACACTAGGTGAGCAGGGAGCTTCTAGGTTTCCCAAAGGAAAGTCAAAACTCAAAAGCAGTCAGTCTTGTTTATTTCAGGCCAAAGAACTGGAGATACCAAGGTCTGGGAGAACAAGAAGGTGAGAGAGACTAGAAAGTAATTTTCTATATTTTCCAATGGACGTTGGATGAACTTTGTTGATTTTCTGTGGCTTCCTCTGTTCCTTTTCTTGTTTGTATTTTTAGCGCCCTAGTTTAGGAATGAGGAATAATAGATCTAGGTGTTTTCCGCTGCTTTGAGGAAGACGTTCGCAGGAGTGTATCGGAAAAGTGGAGAAAGATGTTTCCCTATCCAGAGGTTTTATCTCTGACTGAGTATACTTTAGTGCAAGCAACAAATACAAATTACAGTGTTGTATTAGGAGTAGCATTGGTTCATAAACTTTTTTTTTAGCTTAAAAAATATCCATTCAGACTTTGAAGAAATGCTCCTCTGTTGTGATTTTCGGATGACACAGTTTCTTTCAGGAGAGTTGAAGTGAAGAGGAGGAATATTCATTTATTTCTCTCCTCTCTGTGTTCGGTAAATAGAAGAAATGAAGTGGCAGAGGTGCAGGGTTGCTGACCTTGTTGAACTCTCTGGTGGAGAGGGTTCTGTAGAGGTTGTCTGACTGTTCAAAGCAAGAAAATATCCAAGCTTACTGGTGCCAAATTCTTCTCTACTAGAAAGCTAAATTAGGAAAATAAATAAAACGTGCTCATGGTCAGCACAGGCTTGATCCAATAAGAAACTAAGTCTCATAGATAATGGATGCCAATGTCTGAAAATGTGATGTGGCGTGTGAAAAGCCAAAATATCGTCCAAACCTAGATTATAGTTGACAACAGGCTGATGGCGGTGCGAGCGAGCAGATAAATGCTTCAGTCTTTGTGCTTATTTGCTGTGATTTCATCACCCCGGTAACACTCGGGCCGTGTTTCTGTGCAGCCATTTCTGTTACGTGCTCCATCCGTTCACCAGCTCCGTTTCCTCACTCTGGCTGCTTCGGGTACCAGGTTTATTTTTGGTGGCTGTTTAAGCTGATGAAGCATATAACCTTGGATCGAGACAACGTTTCAGGTTTCTCACTCCGTATTGCCTGTTTTTCTTGCCTAGGACAGCCTGGGGTAAGCACTGCACACACTAGTAGTGAAATGCAGCACAGATTGCCTCCTCAACAACTCACACAGTGTGTTCTGTTATAGGAAAAATAAATACATTGGGCAGACAAGAAAATTGCTTGCAGCAATGAGTGGGAGTTTACAAACTAAAGGGCTTTGATTCCCGTGTCCTCTAGTTGCACTAGATACCAGAAGATAATATCACAGCATAGCAGAAGTGAAAACACTGAAGGCAACCCATTTGTTTGTTTATTACTGTTTTGTTTGAATTTATTGATACATATGTTCTGCTCTGGGTGCTTATAGAGTTACATAAATATGATTTTGCCCAGGTAGGTTTTGGTTTTGGTTTTTTTTTTTCTGAGCCACAAATTATTATGTTTATCGTGCTGATGAAGCAATGGTTGGGGGACAAATATGATATTAAAAATAGACTTGGATTTCCCAATCATCTGAAATGCTGGCTTGCAAACCCATGCAGCAATGTTGATTTGTGGGTAGTTAATTTTCTTGGCCATTGTTTTTCTACTGTGTGATGCTGTGAGGTTATTTCTAGGCAAAATGAAATATACAGTTATACATAGTAAGAGAATTGTATAGTAGAAAATGTTCTTGGCATGCACACACTACTCAGAATGAGTACATAACGTGCACTTGAATGGACTAGCTGTTTTTTGTTTGTTTTTCCATTGGCAAACCAAGAAATAAAGCACAATCCATTTTGAACTTAATTTTTCCTTTTTTTGGTTGGGTTTTTTGTTTGGGTTTTAGTTTTTTGTTTTTGGTTGTTTTTTTTTTTTTGAGATACAAAATCCTATTTTCCTTTACACCCAGTTCCTAAGTTCTGGACCAAAAACTTACTTAAGTGATATTTCCATCATTTCACTGACCTTCCTTATTCACTTTTCAACCCAGTTCAAAAATCTTAAGAGATTCAGATACTTGAGAAAACAAGAAATTTATTTCTTTATTGGGTATTGAGTTCAGCTTTTGATCCTGATGTAAATATAGAGCTGAAATTCAGCGGGGGGCAGAAGCCAGCAAAAAGCTGTGCACGAACACTATTTTGCAATGTTTGCATGGGGGAAGAGCTCAGCACCTCCTCCATTGCCTCAGATCTGCAGTACCTGGAGCTGAGGCACTGTGGATAGAGCAGAGAGCATAAGCTGGGCTTGGACTTGGGTTGGACTCGATGCCTGAGGGCTGGATTCGAGGCGAAGAGAAAAGAGGCTTTCCTTTTATTTCATTGTACTTTGGACCAGCCTGAGGTTATCTGGGCCTACCCCATTCTCTCATCAGGGACAGAGACTGTGGGTGCTGTTCCAATACACGAACTGAAGCTGCTGCATCAGAAGAGCTATAACTTAACTCCCAGGTTGCTTTTCCCCAGGCAATCAGGTTATTTGTTCTTTTAGAGGGTGACACCAATTTCATTCGCAGCAAGTAAAAGACAATTGAGGCATTCCTGGTGCAACAAAACCTAATTTTCAGGGCTTGATAAACATTCTGGAGCTAAAGAGAAGTTGTGGCACAGCATCTTGTACTGTGAGATCATTTCCCATTGTTCTAGGAATATATTCTCTTATTATTATGCCTTGAAATGGAAACACTGGGAAATGGATACAAGCAGGATATGGTCTATGATTTCTAGGTACAAAAACCTCACTTCTTGGAAGAGCTAAATAATTTTCTTTATAAAAAAAACCCCAGAACAGTTAAAGAATTCAAGTGACGAGCAATTTGTGTGTTTAACGCCATATATTTCCTTTACTTTTTATCCTCACTTACATACATAACAAAATGGACAGCCTCTTTTTCCTTCCATCTAGAGAATTTTTTAAAAATTCAACATGCTTAACTGCCTTCCCAAAGGCACTAAGTGTCTTTGGTACATATGGGGATGGAGTCAGACCAGGGTCAGAATGCTATCTTTTGGATTCATGCCCTAGACTGGAAAAAGATGGTTAATGAGTTGCAGAAAACAGATTGGTTTCACTCTTTTGACTCAACAGAGATGTCTGTCGATGTTGCTCAGGCTGTCAAACGTTCCTAGAAAAAGCAGTTAGGCAAACTGATAAAGAAGGGGATTCAAAGAAAAGAAGCAGCAAGTTGAACAAGCTCAGCAAGCCTGAGTGGACACCTAAAGTAAAAAAGTCACTGCATCCACATCTATTCTTTCTACAAAGCAAGATGTAGAAAAATCATCAGTTCTCTAACCAGACTGTGCTAGTAATTTTGTAATTCCAGGGTTCTTTTCCTCCTCTTTCCCATCCATCCCCAGCAGTGCTTCAAAATTAGCTGTAATTTTCATGGTTCAGTTATTAGGGTATGAAATGCATAAGGTTTGGTGAGTAGCAACAATGAACCCTAAAATTAAGCATTTAGTACTGAAATGTCTATATTACCCTGGATAAATATGCCTGTATTTTTCTTGGATGGGTTCAAGAGCTAAACAGGCTGGGAAAACCTGAAGTCAACTGAAACTATCTAAGTGAGGGGAACGGAAAGCAATTATTTGCCTCAAGTGGTGACTGGGGAGTGGGGAGAGCAGTAAGGGGGAAACCAAGCAAGGCACTTGAGAGATACAGTAATAGATGTGGGATACAGAGTTAATATCAGAGGGTTAAGAGACAGAACTGCTTATTTGCTCCCTTTTTTTATTCTCTGTTCTTTACCTTTCTTCTGCATTCATATTTTCTTGACACACTTCACTTTTTCTTTTTTCACTTTTTCCCCTTTTTCCCTCCTTTTTACCCTTTTTTTGTCTTTCCTCACCAATCACACTTGACCCACTGTAAGCATTCTGTTTCTGTACGTCTTACAGCAGCCCTTGGACCCAGATCAAACCTAGACATCGCTCTATACATTACAGCAGAGAACTCTGACTTGTGCTAAAGGCCACAGCTGTTCAGAAAAAGCACTTGTTTTAAATTTCAGGTGTGCACTTAGGTCCCCCACAGAGCCCTACAGTATTTACTGGCAGACAAGGATGTAAATAAGAGGTTTGTTACTATAGGTGGAATAGTGAGTGCCTACATCCATGCCTCCAGCAGTCCTCATTCTGGAAACACCATTGTGCTGAGCACTGGGCTGGTGGTTCTGTCTCTGTTATTGTGGTGTTCTGACGAAGAACAGTCGTATGAGATAATGTCACATGCAAGAGATGCAGTCGTTTGTAATTCTGTTTGCCACAAGTACTGTTTCCTAGTCTTTTTCTAATTTAAACTTGTGCTTCCCTTAGTGAGAAATTCAGCCTCCCTCCAACGTGATATTCCTGCTTGAAAGGAACTTCCCCTCACCCACACTTTGTTCTTCACCTGGTATCACTTTACTTTTCTTTCATCTTCTTTAGGTGCTAACCTGAAATAGAAAGCACTCCTGCTGTGCACTGGTCTTGCTATTTTCCTTCCTATACTCATTCCCTCTGATCTCACTGTATTTCCTTGTTCTGCCTATGGAGTGTTGTTCTGCCCTGGTGCATTACATTTACTCTTAATTTCCCACATGTTCAGCATCACCAGCTGATGGAATTTACTGGGTCTGTATCCTTTGTGGCTGTATTTCATTTTCCACAATACGAGGCAGGGCTCTGTTGCCTTCCCTTCTACATAAGCAAAGAGGCTGAATCCTGCGGAACAAATAAATTTGGTTGCACAGAGACTGCAACAGAAAAATTTCCATATACTATTAGAAATGACCCACCAAAGCTGGTGGGAAACGTGGAGAAATTGTGGAGCATGTACTAGAAATGTTAAAATGAGCGTCTTGGGAGAGTAAATTGGTCAGTCTGGTTGCAGAGATACCAGAATGAGTAGACAGCTGGAGAAGGGTGGCGAAAATGACAGCTGGATTAGCAGGTCATCGGGATCTTACCACACGTGTATGTAGCTTTTCAAGTCCCCCAAAGTGGGAGACCAAGTAGACTGAGTAAATCCTGATGACTCACAGAGGTGGAACGGGATGGAGACATTAATCACTGCCATCCCCTGAAGCGTGCCAAAAGGCACATCTAAAACCAGCACTGGGCTGCCAGCTGAGGAAGGAGAGGAGACGTGAGGAGCAGTTGATAGCTGACAGGTCCTCTGTGTGTCACTGCAGAGAAGCCAGGGCAGGACACCAGGATATGAGCACCTGGATGGAGGCATGTGTGCTGGGCAGAGCCCTCATGTGCAGCCAGCCTTGGCATTCATGAGTGGGGGTGGGAGTATGAGTGTGTCTGAAATCAGCTTTGGTCTAAAATTCCCTTCTCCTACAAGTACTTTCATCACTTGCTGTATTGTTGCTAGAGCAGCTCAGGGTTATTTCCTGCAAGTGGGGCAACTCTGCTGTCTTAGGGATGGCAGGGAGTTGAGCTTCCCCTGGGAGAGACCCAGAGGTGGGAAGAGGAAAAAGGAGGATAAGAGCAGGCAGTCCTCTAGTACGCACGCAAGGCAGAGACAGTGTGAGTCTCTACTTCATAGACATGGGGGCTGAAAATAATATTTGTTGAACCACCAGCTTCACCTTTTGTAGAGAAACTGCAGCCTGGACCTTAGCCATGACATCCAAGACTCTGATGTTACCCATTCTGTGCTTTCCTGCTCTTGGAAGTAGAAAAATGCTCTCTCAATGAATACTACTGACTCCGTCTGGGGCATCCTGCCACACTTTTATCATTTTCTGGATAAAGCAGAAAGGAGAGACTACGACCCTGCAATAGAGGGAGAAGCACGCTTCTCACTGACAGATGTGTTTAACGCTGGAACACAAAGTACTTGGCACAAAATTGGAAATGCATGAAAACGTGACTATTGCAACCCCTATTCTCATTTGAGATATTATCCATATAATCTCCTCCTCCTAAGTGTCAGATTCCAGCTGATTAGCCATGTTTTCTAGCTAGACAAAACATTTGATGATGTCTACGTGATTTAGAAGCAGATTGCTTCTAAACACAAAAACATACTCCTGAGAGGAGCTGGTGAACTGCAGAGCTTGGTTTTCAGATTCTTGGCACCAAGGTATCAAGGTTGCTTCTTTCCTACAGGATTTCAAGGCCAAAGACAGATTAGACTTGTGCTTCCAATAGTGTCAGCATAGTGAGCAAGGAACCCTTAACAAGACCGCAGTGTCTAATAGTCAGCTCATAAAAACCAGCGAGCTGTACAATTTTAAGTCAAGGATACAGAGAATTGTTTCTGTTCTGCTCTGAAACCACAGACTGGAGCCCTCTTTTGAGGCAGATGCTCTGACGTGGGAAGACAGACAGTTTAGCTGGAGCTGCAGTTTTGGAGTGGAATATTACTTTAGCTGTAGGTGGTTTGTAGGAATATTTGTATTTTATGTCCAAGACCACTGCGACCCTAAATCGCAATTTTTTCTTGAAGAGCATGTGTCATTGGCATTCCACAAATCTGTAAACTTACACTAAAGGGATCTCTTACAAAATGACTGTTAAAAATTAACTCACTTTTATGGCACCTTTAGAGGTTAGTTAAAATCCCATTAAGAGACATTAGAGTGAGACAAAAATGTCACGGCATGACCAAGGTCACTTAACCGTTGAAACAGAATAGCAAGTAACAACAGGGAATGAGATGGTCCGGGTGTCTTCTGTGTTCATCTTAGGCCTCCTTCTCTGCGACTGTCCCATAGCAATTGTATGTGAGTTCAAATCTGCAAGCACTTTTACCTAATTAGCAGCCTCTCAGTCAATGGCCTCATTCAGCTGTCTCAATTAACGTTGCTTTTACCAGGTCCCTTTCCCATTTGGATTCAATAGAATATTTATGTAAGTGAGAGCCGGTGATGGGGGACTAGCAGGACTTGTGTGGGCTGAGCAGGGTTCATGTACCTTTGTAATGGAATTTTTTTTAAGCATTTTCTTCTCAGACAGGTCTTCTCTTTCTTTTCCTTTAAGCTGGTAGTCTCAGTTAGTAATTCTGCTTCATTTGAGTTAATTCCAAATTAGTGCTATTTTATAGGGTGTTTGCTTTGTAAACAGAGAGCTGGTAAATCAGTGTGCTAATTTCTGTTGTCACCCCAGTGTTTAATTTTGTTTTTGTCAGATGATTATCTGTCATGTACACAACACCGGCGTTTCAAACTTGTCATTAGTCTCTCTCGCTTACAAGACCCTTGTTGCACTCCTGTCTCAAGGCTTCTTCTACAGACCCCTGACTGAAGCAAGCTTACAATTGTTGCTTTAGAAGCCTAAAAGATATGAAGTTGCAAAAGGGGAAGAACATTTTAAATATAACTGTGCATTAAGTATGGTTACTGAGTCATTGTTTTGGTTTTATACAGTACATATTTCTGGCTAGTGTAAAATGCACTAAGAACCAAATTTAAAAACCATCTGCACCTCCTGTTTCCGTCTAAGACATTATTTATGTTTTTGGCTTTGTACCCTGAGCTAAATACAGAACGTGTAAAGACTGTTAATTAACCCTTTGAGACATGAGTTTCCCATCAATGTGTGCAACAGGAACATGTTTTTAATTAGGTAGTAAAACTCCCAGGAATTATACTCGTTCAAAATTTGCTCCACAAGGAAACTAAAGGGAGTACATGTTAAATGAATTAAGAGAGGGGGGAAAAAAAATCAACCCTGTGTTTCAGTAAAGCTAGATTTGTCTCGCATTCCCACCAAAGCCAGGAAACACATATTTACATTAATCCAAGATATTTTCATGAATATGATTATGGTGAGATGCAATTCTTCTTACCTGAAGGGGCAGCCTGTTAGTATTTATTTTCTCTTTTCTCTGTCATTTCTCTACAAGATCTGTTCATGCCTTGGGAATTACCCAGTATGCCCAGTATTCTCCCAGTATGGTGGATGCAGTAGTCAATTAAAGGAGTTCTGCATAAAGTTGAGCTCAGCTCAAGCCCAGAAAAATATTTGAGCACATAGCTAACATAAAGCATGTGAAATCAAGTTCATTAGTTGCATAACTGAAGTTAGCCAGGCAGTTACATCCATCAGTGACTTGCAGCCCAAAGAAACACTCTGACTCTTTAACAATAAAACGGAGCAATGCTCTTGTGACCTGCCATTGTTTGCCATAACCCAGAACCAACTGAACACTTCATGGGGAGGCAATCTTACCTGTAGTATTATTTCAAACCTAAATTAAACTTTATAGAGAGATTTTAATATTGATACATGGAATAAAACATGCTATAAATAAAAGGCACAGTGCTTGTGTTCTTATACTGCTGTATTTGCTACTCAGTCATTTCAATTTTAAATCAGAAGTTCCAGAAATGCCTAATTCAAGCAAAAGTCTTGAGGGTCTGAAAAATATGTTTTGAATAAAAGCTTGTTTAAGTTACACAAGCACAAGAGAGGGAAAGCAGTTCAAACTGGGAAGTCTATTTGTTTTTCTTTGTGCATGTTAAACTTGAAATTCAATGCAGTATGTTTGTCTTTTTTTTCCTTTCTTTTTTCTTTTAAAGGATTTTGATGAAACTTTTCACACTCATGTGTAATGTCGTAGAGTGCCAGGTTTCAATCTAAGTGAATTTTTCTGGACAAGTGATAAAACAATAGAAATAGTAGTTCAAGGTAAATGTCTCCAGACCAGCTGAACAGAGGTTCAGCTGTGTAATGGTTGCTCCAGAGAAGCTCTGTGGGCTTTCTGTTTGGTACAGTGCCACGGATGATTTTTACACTTCCCTGCAGAAAACCTCCACCCCCTTCCCATGTCCTCTGTAATGATCCTGAACAGAAGCAGTGCCTGATCCTGCTGTCTTCATAGGAAAACAGAGACACTGCTTAGAGAAGGTTTGCAGTCCTCAGCATGTAAAAATTAAAAGAAAAATACACGAAATTCAGTGAATTGGCTTGTCCATTATCTTGTTTCAAGTGCTGTTATTTGCATCTATGCTAGCTGAGTATAAATTGATGTCATTCATATATTTGTTTAACCTCGTATTTCATCCAAGAGCCCCCAGGTTCAAAAGCAATGGCTAATCAGGCTCTTAGGGTAGGCCAGGAATATCTCTGGAGGATTACTGCTCCATGAGATTTAAGAAAGTTTGAGATACACTTATTTAAATGGGGACGAGATAGCATGGCTTTCAAAGGTGACACCTCATCTTCTGCCACCACATTTGCAGCAAAGGCACCCAAACAGCCACTCTGACACCAAAGACACGGTGATGGGGCTAAGGGTCTGGAGGCAGGGACAGGGCACACCATGGTCACCTCTCATCTGAAGAGGTGCTGTAAACTAATTGTAGGTGAAACACCAGCTTTAGAGGGTAAAATTGCCATACCACTGCTTGAACACAGAAATGCAACTGGGACAAATTAAAATCTTAAATTGCAATTTAGACTATGTGCAGTACGCATATTTTTTACGCCTTCGTATATAAAAACCCCTGTTGTTTATATTTTGTATTAAATAAGATCCCCACATGTTTGATAGCAAAAGTGTGTGTTTAGTTCAGTTCATGCCCACTTGAGACCTTCAGATCCCCCAGTCTATTGTTTTTCTGTGCATGACCCAAGATATTGAAACACACAGAAATGGCAATGCACTCTAGCACTGAAAGACCTGCACCTCTGCACTGGAGTTATGGATAAATAAGTGAAAAACAGGTTGGAAACTAAGAGAATGCCTATCTTATATCAAGATGATTGCCTGTTGTGATAGCTCCATCAGCCTTCCACTGAACTTCGGGGTGCTCTGATGGGAGAGTAGATCTGGTGATTCACTGTTGTTGTTTATTCTTTTGGCCACTCTTTGGCCTGATAGCCAGTCTTGGGTCCCCTTAGCTTCATCTGGTTTTTCTCTGATCCCTTGATGAACTGATTCAGTTTGCTAACACCGAAGAATAGGATTTAGTGGGGGTGGGTATTTTTTTGTTGGTGGTTTTTCATTTTGTTTTGTTTGGGTTTGCTTGATAGGGTTTTTTTCTTGCTAATTTAATGGTTTGTGTCCTTTCTCGGAGGACTGGATGAATATACAGTCATTAGGGCCCCTAAGTAATGTGCTAACAGAAGTAAAATTTTTAATAGATCTTAATAGAGTTTTAAATCAGTATTTCTCTGATGGTTCGTACTTCAGCATCTTCTGTGATGCAGATATTTCAGTTCTGGGTTTAAATATCAAAACTTTTAGCTGATGTGACCCTTTAGGAGGAACATGACTTTTAGTCTTGTAGTAATTAAGCTTTTGAAACACCTGAGTTTGCCTCCTCCTCTTCCAATGTCTTTTACCTTGCATAGTCATTTACACTTGCTCAAAGTGAGTGCGAAGTGGCTGCAAAATCCTACCTCATCAACTGGTAATGGTTTACAAATGTGTAAATGACTGTTCAATCTGCAAAGCTGGGTGAAAATCAGGCTCCTTATCGTGGTTGACTGGGGAGAAGTCATTACAGATTTTAGAAGGTGTCCTGCAGGGTGTTGTTCCTTCCAGTGGGTCTTCTCTTGCTGGCGTTTCTAGGAAGGCAGCAGTGATGCTGAAGTGGACGGGGAAAACAAGGAGGTAGGATGTACCCTATAGGCTTGTGTGATGGTTTATGTGTTATTAAAATAGCCAGGAATTGCTCTAAAGTTTGCAGTACAGTGAAGGGCATTATAAATCAGGACCCTTCACATTGTATCTACACGTTACACTTTTTTATTAATTAAAAGTCTGAAGTGGTATAACAGGAAAAGGAGCACAGTTCACCTGTATGCTAAACCACTGATTGTTCTCCCATCCTTTTGTTACCTCTGGCACTGGAAAATTCAAGGTGGCTGCACAACTCGTATCTCACCCTTTGTGACTTTCAGATCCTGGTAGTGAATAAGCAAAGGAAATACTGCTTTTTTTTTTCCTTTTCCTAGTTTTTTGCTCTTTGTTGAGGAAGCTGATATCAACATAATCAATGCATGAATTCATTTTTTGCTGGGTCTTTTTGGGGCACAACTAGGTCAGAATATTTTGGTTCATTTTAGAGCATAAGTGGACTACAATGACATACTGCTATGGTTGGTTTGGCTCTGTGGGAAATATAGTGTCCTGACTTAGCCTGCTGCTTCTCCTACCTTACCCAATTGCCTGTGTTTTACATTTCATGAGTATCATGTTCAGAGGCCTTTACTACTAATTTCAACTGTTTCCTGGTATCAGTTTTTTTAATCTTTCATCTTGATAGGATCAAAATATTCTATTATGATTCAAATGTTATTTGTGAAAATACAAGGAGAGGGTAATCCTATACTCCATCACAGTAAAAAATTATCTACAGAAGTTAAGTAGAAAAAAAATCTTGTGTGTAAGTGTCATCTTCGAAAGTTGTTGATGAATCAGAAATTACGTAGCTTAGTGGAGAACATACATCTTGGAAGTTGAGAGACTGGTTAAACACTGGATCAATTTCTCAGAAATTCAGTGAAATACCTGTTCTTGGAGGCTGGGTTATTAAAACTTTACTGGTACTTACTGGTCTGATGCAACTCTTTAGCTGGCTCTGCCTTGACTGAGGGCTTGAAGCAGTTGAACAAAAATCTGTCCCAGTCTGAGTTGGTTTTGTGTTTCTGTGTTTTCTGAGAAGTGCTCTACATCTGCGGCCTGTGCTTTTAAGTCACAGGCTAATCTTTTTGGCTCAGAGGAGCATGGTTTATAAGCTTTGATACCCAGGCAGTGAAGATTTTTCAATGGCAGGTTAAATGACCTCAGCAGGTGACAGCATACTGACATTTCTGTGCTAAGGTATGGAGCTGGTATATGTTGGAGGCCAAGAACTGAGTACAACGAACATAGAGAGATGTATGTAATTCTGAAATTAGACTCTTTCGTTCATGTGAGCGGTCACTTCCCCAGCCTGCTGAATTCTGTGAAAATCATCATCCCACATGTTGCTCTCCCTGCTTGCTAGGACCGTATTCATCTGCAGGAGAGATATTCTAGCTCTGAAAATTCTTTATCCCAAAACATTGTGTGAAAGGTATATGAATACATAACATTTCACTAACTCCATGAAACTTGCACCAGATATGTTTGCAAAATACTTCTCGAGGAGAAAGAACAGCTGATAATGTTGCATTTCTCATAGCATCTGAATTAGTATTGTTTGAAATATTATTTGCAAAGTAAATGAATTATGATAAAGACAACATAAATCATTACTGGTTTTGAATGTTTTATCTCTGTCGCTATACAGCAACGGAAAGATAACTCCAAAATAGTTCACTCATCATGTGAAATTAGAATTCCAGTGCAGTGCTCACAGGCTTTTGAGCTACTTGATATACAGAGGTGTCTAAGAACCAAGTGTGGGCTACATTTCCTATAGATCTCCAAGATAAACTGTGTGCTGTCTAGTGTCCAATTATTACAGTGGTGCATGGAAAGTCTGCACCAGGAGACTCAACAGGTCCTGCTCATAGCCTCGAGCACTCTTTTGCAGCTGCCCTATGCTGTTTTAATTGTTAGCATGTTTCCTGGTGTGATTTTGATCCATGCCAACTGGCAGTCTCCTAGGAAGTCCTTGGGCAATCTCCAAGGAACAGCAAAGGTTGGGGCAACACCCCCCAGACAGTGAAGCACGGCACACATTTAGAGTGGGGAAGGTTTAGCTATGTGGAAGGTGCCACTTGCTCCTTGTGCCTTTGGGGCTCTTGAGGTTCCTCAAGTAGAAGAGACAAAACACTTTGGATGTTGCATTATAAAATCACTGCACTTAATGCTGGACAGTTTTCAAGCACAAGCTTCCCTCTCAGTTTTCCTCGTCTCCTTTGAGGCAAGCTCTGTACCAGGGATGTGTGCCAGCACAGCTCTGCCAGTCTGCATACAAATAGGCAGGATCCTGGTCAGCACGGCAGTCCCAGCTGAACTGTCCCACGGGGACACGGTTGCCCTGTCAAATTGTTCTTTAGTGTTATAGCTGGTTTAGTTTTATCAAACCCTGGGACACCTTTCTGTGCTGTATTTGAGAATGCCTTGCTCCTGCACCAACAGAGCACTGTAGCTCGGGATGCAGCCTTAGACAGAGCACGATCCAAAGATTAAAGTGATCCAACTGGCCTACAAGGCAATTTGCAGGTGAGCTCTGTTACCCCCCATCTGCCCCTGGCAGATTCTAAAAGCAAGCATTCATTACCCCTGCAAGCTCCCCTGTAGGTTTTTGCACGCTTCTCCCATACAAGCAGGAGCACGTTGTATATTGACTCAGTTGCTGGAGTGAAACTCTGTTTCAACTTTTTTCCAATCCAAATGTGTAAACATTACTAACTGAAAATACAGTTTTCAGTCTAAAGGAAGAGCAGATGTAGTTACATAATTTTTTTCGTTTTTTTTCATTTTTTCAATGTCACGCTAAAAAGATCTGCAAAGACGTGTGCAGGAGAGGAGCTGTAAAGTTTCCCATTTAATCATTAATAGGAACGATTTTTTTAGTGACTGAAAACTGGCAGAGCAAATTTATTTTTGCGCTCCGTGGAACCAAACTCATCTCTGGATTAAGGAGACTGAAATTCCACTGCCAATTATAGGAATGGAGCCCATGTGTAGAAGCATTTTTTTCCTAACCATAGGAGAAATGTCCAAACCTTAGCATGAATGAAGGGATATCTTACTTCAGACTGAAAGTCACTGTCTCCTTTGCTGAAGTTGATTCATCAAAGCACTCTTCTTTGCCAGAGGCCATAACAAATCTTCCTCATTACCTATGACATAAAGAACTTAGCAGGAGGGTTAGTGCTGATCAGATTATTGCACCATCGGACTCTGTGCACCTACTCCATGGTGCCAGACAGTATCCTGTGGATTTTTGCTCATAAAGTGCTCCGACTGGGATTGAAAGCTGAAAAATTGGTGGCCCTGCTGTAGTAATGGCCACGGGGTAGAAAGCATGGAAACGTGTACATGATTTAATGACAAAGGATGTCAAGAATGTATTGTGTGTGTAGGTCTGTGGGTATGGAAGAAGGCGCTAGGTGTGATTCATAATTTATTTATCCTTCTCTACTCCTGAAGTCTCATAATTACTAATTGTTAACTATTATATTCTCATAGGTGACTTTTTTTCCTGACGCGACCTTTAGACCAGACGGGTGTCTGAAGCTAAGCAATTTTTGCATCCTCACATGAACTGCTTAAATGCATCATACCTCACAGTAGAAGTATTGCAATTGTAGTTCATCAGCAATCAATGGGGTCAGGGAAGAAACTGGGTCTCAGGGAAGAGCAGCTTCTATCATTCAGTCTTCTGCTGACAGCAGAAGTAAAAATGCTTCCCTGTAAGTCAGTGCATGTCCTGTTTCAAACAGCAACCTTGCAGTGAAAGAAAGTATTTCTTAGCTGTGGAGCTGCCCTCGAGTAACGCCCTGTGTTCTCTAGTCCCTAGAGAGAGAGACCAAATGAGGTGAAACTAGAGTAGGCCTTCACATCTGGAAGGTTTTCCTGTATTAGGAAAATATTCTGCTGCCCCTCTGGACAGTTTTTAGACACCATAATGCATCTAGAGCATGTTCTGTTGAAAATGCAAGGCAGTTTCTATTGCAACAAGGGTAACAGGCTTTGCTTTCCCCACGAGTGACTCTTCCTGGAGGTACATGCTCTGTCTTCCTGCCTGGGACTGGATCTAAAGATGCTCAGAAACCTCATGAGGGACTTCAGGAAGGGATCCAGGTCATCAGAATCCGCACTGCCACCCCTCCTAGGTGCTCACAGGATGGCTGGGTCCATTGTAAATGTTAATAGCCTGGTTTTGGAAGGCAGGGAGGGGAGGCAGAAATGTGGAATGGGGTAGGATGGAGTCTGTCTAGTTTGGATATCTAGGGCTTGGCAGGTGAGACCTAAGCCAGTCATTTCACTGCTATCATGCAGTAATGAAAAAAAAACCCAAAAAAGAAAAGACGGCTGCAAGTGCTTGTTTTAGGATTTTTTGTCAGGGACAGGAGGAAGCATATTTATAAAACTAAAATATTCCGAGATAAACAAGGAGACTGTGTCATGACCCACACATCTCATAGGTTTATATCCCCAGATTCTGGAGTATTTGGATCTAAATTTTCTCTCTCGCTAAGATTTTTTCTTTAGTACCTTGAATTTGTGAAATGATGGCAGAGAGATCCAGCTCTCAATGTGCAGTCTGGCTGGACTGCTGCAAGAAGGAATGGCATCTAATTCAGTAACAAAACCATTGTACTTGAGTTTCTGTGAGTTTGTTTCAGAGGAAGTATCATCACGGACAAAGATCCTGTGGGTGAGATTTCCCATTTGTTAAGGCTGTCTGCCCTTTACCTGTCTTTTCTCCCCTGGATAGCAGCACCATTGCAGAAGCTTTGGGAGTACGGGTGATGGGATCGATTAGAAAACTGTTTCTGTTAATTGTTGGAATTCATTCTTATGGCAGCAAAGTGAAAAGCGAGGGGTAGTTTTACTTTAAGGATTAAGTTCCCACCTTTGAGTATGGATGAAGAATGGTACAAAACCAAAGTCAAATATTAAGTTTCTGCATTTGTAGTCTGACAGATGAATATTTATACAGGCAGCAGAATCAAATTGTAGATCATTATGCTTACTATATGTGTATAAAATATATAAACTGCACGCTCCTAAATGGGTTCTTTACATCTGCAGTGTGATAAAACACAGTAAATGCAAATATGAAGTATGCTTTGTGAGTATATGAAAGTAAAGAGAACCTAGAGAGACCTCAAAAAACGTGTACAGATGAAAATGCAGATGAATTTGGACCTTACTGGACCTACTCTTTTATCACACTGCTTTTCTTTGATGTAAGCCAAAAATAATATAACATTTTCCATGAGTCCGAAAGCAGAAATTTTTGCTGGAGTTCTGATTCATTCATAACCATAGTTAGACAGCAGGAAAGGCTGTCTGAGTGCCACATGTTGAGCTGGTCTTCTATGCTCACACACAAATGTTCATGCATTCCCCACACAAAGGTGCATTTGTAGGTGCACGAGGAGAGTGCCTGCCCATGCACCTGTAACAACTGATGCAATACTTGCTTTGGCAGTGGGCAGAGACAGGATAATGGAGTGATGCTCTAGGCCTGCTTTTATTCTAAGTTTCTAGTTATTAGAGTAGAACTTATCTATGATATAAAACCACAAGTTTTGGGATCTGGAGAAACCAATTGCACAGGTTCCTTTTACTTAATTTTCAATTAGTGACCCTAACAGAACTCTCCCCATCCCCCGACTCTCGAGGTCCTAAGGGACAAGTGCTCTGCAGGACTGCTGCTAATAGCAGCACCTGTATGGAGCCAACGAGCACAAAAGTTATAAGGCTGGCGGTGCAAGTCAGAAAAAATGATATAAAGTGCCATTGTTGTTTCTCAAACCAAGATCCCCATCTGCCCTCTGCACACACTCCTAGAAGTGGCCACAGGAAGAAGATGCAGCTTGGGTTAGAGGAGTAGCCAGACTTATATGCACAGACTTATTTTTAAACCACTGAGGTTATTTAATAATTTTGTTTATAGGTGAAAACTCATTTCATTTAGTTGTGTGGAAAGTGGCTGAGATATGTGAGGCTTGAGACAAGGTGAAGAGTGAAGAGTGCTAACTAGAAGTCACTTTCTGTGCTCACTAAGGTCACTTGCTCTTCACAGCTGGCCTGCATTTCCCACAGATATTATGTCCATGAGATCTCCATTGTCAGCTACTTATGATTCAGCTAAAGGGAAGACCCTGGAGGTCACTGGAGGTGAAATCTAGTGTGGAGCCAGCCCATGGAGGTAACAGAAAGAGACATTCAATCTATACCTTCCCATGAATCATCATAGCATCTCAGTCATGGGCAAATTACTGCTGAACTGACCCCAAATAAATTGTTGCTTCTCTACAGCTGAATTATCTTGACTTGGATTCACCTAAAACTGCATGTGTTGTTAAAATTTGCCATGTGGACAGTAAAAGATATAATGTTTCCTGTGAGTAATAGAGTTTAAATGGAAAACTGCTTCTCAAGTACTCTTACTTCCCACCTATTCTACCTAATTCTTCCTGCATGGCATATTTCAAATTGCCGAATATTATTTTAGCTAATAAAAAGGATATGTAAAAATGCAAAGAAACTACCAATAGAGGTTAAAGAGATTTTTGTTTTCTTTCTCTTTTAGTCGGCCAAACCTTTTCTAGGTTTTCACTGCTGTTCTCCCCACAAGGTGTCAGCTGTTTGCTTGGGTGTATTTTTAACATGATAGGCATGCTAATAAAAGCACAAATTCCAATATGTATGCTTATCAGGATTATTTTTTTTCTCCAGATATCTCTGCTTTGTAGGCCAAGCTATGTACCATTTATTTGCAGTACTGAGCATTTATTAATAAAAATACTTAAAAAATATAGTGAGGTTGCTCATCCACAAAGAGAAGAAAAATTAACACTTTTAGCTACTCTTCCTGGGTTTTTTTCTTTTTTTTTCTCTTTCTATTAACTGAAATATTACTGCAAATCCTGAATGAGTTTCCTTGTTTTCATCCTTGAATAGTGAGGTTAATTCCTTGACCCAATGCAAGCTTTTTTTTTTTTTGTTTTTAAATGGCCCAATTTGATCAAGCCTTTTGTTTATTTTTAGGGAGCTTACAAAATTAGGGATTTCTTGTCAATTTAATATTTATTTTTTGTAAAGCCATGTCGGGCTTCAAATTTCTGCTTTAAAAAAGTTCAGTTGTTATGGTTTGGCAAAGCTCAAGCAGGTCTGTTTGGACAAAAAATAGCCATTTTTTTTAATTAGGAAATAAGCTGAAGTAAGATGAGTGTAAATAAGTTTGTCTATAAAAATAGAGCTATTGTTGGTCTGTGTCTGGATAGCACCCTTTCGGGCATATGATCTCTCTGGCCAGTTTTTGATGGCTCACGTATTTGGACAATCCCAGGCTGACACAGAGCTAGATTCCAGGTTCCCACTTCCGAAGGTGATGCTCCCACCACTGAGCTCTTGCATTAAACATGGCTCGTGGTACCCAATGTCAGTAAAAAGGCGAACCTCTGCTTGAGGCTTTGAAAAACAAGGCACAGACTTCTGTGAAGAGGCATCCCAGGCTGCTGCTCTCCCGTAGGGAAGGATAACCTTGCTGCAGCAAGGGGTGAGGGGCAGGAACCCCGTGAGGGGTAAAGATCTGGGGCAATGCCTGGCGTTGTGTTTTCTCCTGGGCGGTTTCGAGTAGCTGCATGCTGAACACGCTGATGTCAGTTGTGTCTCCTGGTTCAAAGGCTGCCTCAGCTTCTCTGCTGAGGCTCCTAACTCTCATTAACTGCAGAGAAATCTGAGACACCTCCAGCCTCTGGATGCCACAGGGAGGTAGGCAATGGGCCATTTTATTTTAATTGCACCTGTCTACGAATGACTTTAGAGCATATATTCTTTGATTTGTGCTCTTTGCTTCTAAGAAAATCCCACCTGTAATGAAGCATTTGAAGGGTCAGTCTCATAATTTAACACTGAAGATGTTAAACTGGAACAATTTTAACTAATGCCCCTATTGTCTATCTCAAAATTCTTTCCTTATAAAATTTCTCTTTGATGGAATCTGAAAGTTTCTTTACAAATGTATATTTATATAATGAGTAACAATTTCACATAGAAAGAAGAGAGAGATAAAAATAAAGGTTGTCCTTTTTAAAACATACCTGTCATATTAAGAATATGTATATCAAGGGACTGATATTAATTTCAGAGCCTTCAAAAAAGGCTCTGGACTGTATCCATTACTCTCCATGGCCCTGGTTCAACTTTTATATAAGTCAATAGGCGTCCTGGCTGTTTCCTCCCATAGCTGTTTGGATCAGGCCCAAGGCAAACAAGAACAGTCAGGGAGAGATGCTGCAAATGGTGAAATTTAAAAGAAAAAAAAAAAGGAAAATAAGAAAAAAAGGCAGCATGTGGTGCTAGCAAAAATGCTCTGCATGAGTGTAGCATAAACTAAACAATGTTTTTGTGCCTGCAATTTATTTAAAGACTATCAGACTTCCTGGGTTTTCAAACTGAAGTTGGTAGGGTGGAGTTAAGGCTAAATATCTCATGCAAACCCTTTTCCTGCCTCCCGTGAGCAGTGCTTGGCAAGTGAATCCTATCTGCCAGTGTCACAGGTACAGGGAGGGGGCTGCAGGGGCCGTGCTGCCAACTGGGATGTCACCTTCCCTGATCCCACCAAAACCCAGCTCCCTGTCAGGGAGACTGGCAAGAAAAGGGGGGGAAAAATTCAACCAATTTCCTCAGAGGTGCTTTGTGCGAGGGCCCCTCTTCCCCGTGCACAGGCTTGCCCGAAAGGGCTCAGAAAGGAAGGTGACCTCCTGATCCCCAGCGATGGCCAGAAAATAAACGAGAAGTAGCCCCGAGGCAGCCCCTCTGTGGGTGCAAAGCAGCCCTCCCCCCATCCTCACTGTGGTTTATTTATAGATAGCCTTATTTGTTTGTATTGTCAAGAAGCAGTAATTCCTAGATTATTTCTTAAGTGTCTAGAGAATAAAGATCAAACGCTGCCAAGTGTACACATGACAGATAAATGAGAGTATAACACCAGAATCCTCCTTTGTCATGGAAATTGTGTTGGTTTCCTGTTAAGAAAATGAAAAACAGATGTTAAGAAACATAGCTGGTTGTGTGGATACCGTTGTACTGGGACAGCTTGGATTATAAAACAGTGAATACTTGGGGGAAGTAGGGTGGGTTTAATTCCACTTTAAAAAAAAATTGAAAAAGAAATGGAGCTGCCATTCAGATGTTTCTAGCACATAGCAGCTTCAGCTGGTTACGGGACAGGATATACTAATATGGGTCCTTTCTAGATGAGAGTGCTCACAGCAATACTGTGAATGCTGGGCTTTTTCCATCTTAGAACGGGTACTTTTTGTATGAACAGCAACTTGGGTGGGTTAGGGCTTTTCTGGTTTTTATCCACCATTGGATTCCCTCTAGCTGGCAGCAAACCTTGGCCATCCCATGTCAGCTTCTTGCAAAACCAAACTGTCTTGACTTTTCTTGTCATTTCATTTTGAGGTGGAAGGTAGGGAGAGGGAAGGGACTAAAGCCTGGAAAAAGGGAAAAACAGACTTCTGCCTTCAGGTTGCCTCTGCCATGGAAAAGCTCCTACCAAAGGAGAGAGAACCACTTTCTAAGCATCTCTCCCCACCCTTTGTAGGATTTTTTTGTCTGTGGAGGAGAGACCAAAAGAGCAGAGGCAATTAAGGGACAAGGAGGGTGTTACGGAAAAAGGCACAAATTAAATATGTGATTATTTATAACACTGCTTGCTTGGGTAGTTTCCTGAAACACACATATCTCTTCTGTGGGGTATGAAACATGCAAGATTTAGGGTATGCCAACTGTGGTAGAAAAGGCCTGGTATTTTTTTTTCTTTATTTCTTAGATGACTCTCGTGGTTCTTGGTTGGTATGCAGTCTTTTTAATGACCTGTTACTGCAGTGCTGCTTCCTGTTTGTACAGCATGTTGACATCTTGGAAGTTTGAAAGACTGGCCTGTCTTCCCTGTAATTGATATTAAATATATACACGTTATACATATATATATATATGTACATACGCAAGATTTTAACAGGAAATGGGCAGGGTTGAGGCAGGCTTCAGCTTTGGCCATTGGAGCAGCCCTCTGGAGAGGGAGACCGAGCTCCCTAGGAGTGTAATTCCCTCCAGAGATGTCTCCCCAGAGATGGCAAGGGGTGATCTGCAGTCAGCAGAGAGTGACGGAGGCAAGGTCGGTGCCTTCCTCTAGCCCCACCAGCCATCAGCAGCATGGGTGCTGCTCTGCTTTTGAAGCAAGACCGGGTCTGGCTGTGCTGTTCCGGGCTGTGCCGTGCGAATTTTCCTTGGCCGTGGCGCTGAGGCTGCTCCCAGCCTGTGTTGCTCAACGGCAGCGCATCAGGGCCGGTGGCTGGGGAGTCCCAGGGAGCGCATCCCGCACACCCGCGGGAGAGCTTAGCTGGTCCTGCTCAAGCACCTAAACCCGTTAGGACTGAGTGTTCCTGGGATCAAGGTGTGGGGTGTGAAGTACAGTCATATTTCACAATAATCAACGTTTTCGAGAGTTTTCGAAAGTTGAAAATACTCATTTTTCCTTTTTTATTTGACAAATTCTCAACTGTTGTTTTTTTTTGTTTCTTCAAGTGTCCTCTAGATTTGCCTTTGTATTTTCCCATTTGCATTTTTCTCCCTTTGCAGTTAACAGCTAGTTGCAGGGGAGTGTGAGTGCCTATGCAAGTTTTATATAAAAATCTATATAAAAATCTATATAAAAATCTAACAGTGCCAATCTGGCTGCAGTCTCAGTGGGTTCTTAGAACAGAAGACTGCTCACTCAGTTTTGCTGAAGTTACTTCAGCTCTTGGGAAGATGAGCTCAGCATATAGGTGAGAGATTTTACCACCAACTCTGACAAAAAGTTCAATGCAAACTTCTTTATTTACCCTGGAAGACCTTTATTTTTTCCTGTATGCACACAGATCAACACATGCTTCCTTTTGATTTTGCTTTTTCTCTTCCTCGTTTGTCAAATGTCTGCAGTCCATGCAGTCAGGACAGGGAAACTCCAGATTTCTGGATGCAATTAAAAGGTCACATCCTTTTGCAGTTGTTGCTCTCCCCTGCAGTCCTGAGGTTAGAAGTGGAATAGCAAGTCATGAAATGTTCAAGGCCTTATTTTTTTTTACGATTATCCAGAAATAGTTATCTGAATCATCTGATGCAAAACTGTGTTGTAAAAGAAAAGCTCTTTTCGGTATGTTTCTTCATTAGATACATTTGGAACAGAAATACTTTAGAGTATTTTTTGCTTTGGGACCTTGTTGTTTCCACATCCATCGCAGGTAGAAATTGGAAAAAGGAGTTGTATGAAAATCTGTAGGCTATTAGTACTTGTGCAATCTAGTGACTGAAGTGAATATGGACTATAAATGACCGGGGTATCCAAAATGGTTCAAGGAACTAGACTTTTTAAATTGTAGATGGCACCAGTAGAACCCTTTGGCGATGGTTGCTTCACAGAAGCAAACTGGAGAGGCTCAGGAGTCATTCTCACATGCTGAGGACTGTCTTTTCACATCATATTTGATGTACCTCAGGACAAAAACCCAGAATCTTCTTCCCCGTGCTGATACTGCTCAGTGCTGTAGGTCTAAGTCACCAGAGCATTTGAGCTCTGAGTACACCAGTTTGGCACATTGCATCACTCTGAAATTCTTCAAAAGATGGTTTTTTTTCTTTTTTAATGTTGCTAGTTCATTTCACTCAGGCAAAATCACCAGCTGCAGCCATGGGCCTTTGCACACAGGAAGAGGAGGTGGGTTTCCCCGTGGGCTCTCCTCAGTGGTGCTCCTTGCTGGGTTGAAGGATTCATGAGGAGGAGCTTCACCTCTCTTCCAGGGAGCCGCTGATGGCTCCCTTGGTCTTCCCTTCGCTGATTTAGCAGTGCATTGAATTCCTGATTCTGAGTGGGGAAGATTTATAAAACACTATATGCCCGAATATAACATTCTACCCAACACACACACGATTACAGTACTTCTAACACCCACTAATATTTTGGGGGTTTTAAGTGCTGCTGTAGGAATGTTTACCTATAGAAAAATGACTTGTATGAGAGAAACGTTTTGCTTCTGATTGAACGAACTTACTGGGATTTTTTCTTTTCTTTTTTTTTCTTTCTTTTTTT
>VZTA01004766.1:205516-345189 GCA_013398855.1 Mohoua ochrocephala
AAAACCCCCCACAAAAAAACTTCCCCCCCCCCCCCCCTTCTCTCTCACTCCCCAAACCCAAATAATTTTCCCAGGCTCTGAAGTGTTCAGAATTTCCTGCATTGAAATTTAAAGTGGAAAACAAGATGGCAATGGAAAGGAAGGAAAAACAACTATACCGTATGTATCATAGCAAAATGTACATATTCTCAGCTTGGTTCTAAGAAATATAAATTATTCAGCAGCTGCTTCAACAGAGAGATATTTTACAAGTTTGAAGCCAGCAGAGTACATCAGTTCTCTTAGACGGGGGAAGGTATTTTGTTCTCCAGATAGAAGAGATTCAGAAAATGGCACGGAGCTCTTGTCTGCCCTTGGAAAAGCATCCAAAAAGAGATAGATGGGAAGAGGAGCAAAGAAGGGCGGGAAGCCTTAGAGTTGAAAGAGCAGCCGCATTGTTCTGGGAGGGGAACCGCGAACTTTGCTGTAAACAGTGTTAGAAGCCTCTCTGCAGTGTGCTGCACAGAACAAGCCACTCTGGTTCATTACTGCTTAAAAAGCTGACTTATACTGAACAGCATTTGGGTTCAGCTTTAGCACAGGAAGAAGAAAGCAATAACAATTCTGTACGTAGAGAGCAGTCAGACCAGAGCCAGCCTTTGGCCCGTACTAGAGCAGCTTGTCTGAGGTTGGAGGCCAGGTTTTCAATAGCTTTCCTCCAAGGGAATAGCTGCTGCAAGATTTTCCACTCCTGTAGGGATTACTTGTGTAGGAGGTGTTGCCACAGTTGGGAGGAGGAGGGAAGGCATATATTCTAGATGGAGGAAATGGTTGGTGTTGATGTGCTTGGCTATCAGATATGATAGGTAAAATTCCATGTCTGGGTAATGATTTAAATTTCCTCCAGATGGGAATCGGGATTTTAGCCTCGATCCTTCACTACTGATCAAAGCTAGCAAGCACTCTCAGCAGCAGTGAAGCTGCAGTAGAGATTTAGAATGCAGGTCAGCAGTGCAGAGCTCATCCAGGGGACGTGTGTTCCACGGGCTTCCATGAACAGGCAGAATTTGAACAGGCCACCACCAGTTGCACCCACAAACTGAGACACTTGAAAAATTCTTTCCTCTGGCCTATCTTAATGATACCCACAGTTCAGTACTTAAATGGACAATTACTGATTTCTCTAAGCCTTTTCTAAAGGATCTCTCTCCTTTTATTTTCTTAGCTTTTTCATATCGAGCACGTCTTGCCCATAATTCTTTTTGAAGGGGAAATTTGTTCCTCCTTGTAGTTTTTAACAACCAAAAAAGTAAGTAGAAGGCAACTTAAACTTATGGATCACTTCAGGTGACCCTGTACTTCTATAAAATGCTGATGCTTGCTTCCAAAATGTATATTCATTTTATATTATCAACTGTTTTAAAAGAGTCTGCTCCAAATAATATCACCAAGAGTATTGAGCTGCATTACTATGAATGCAGCTTTTGTCTTTAGCACATAATAAATCAAAAGACCTGCAAAATTTTTCGGTAAAATCACTCATGGGTGGTAGTACAAGAAAGAGCTGCAATCATCCTCTGTCCAAGCTTCCATTTATATCAGCTTAAATTGAGACTTTGCTTTTAACTGATGGGATATGTTCCTAAAGTACTGTACAGGCCCTTAAAGGTGAATTTGTGTGCACCCATGCGGCCAAACGGGTAAAAAAATAGATGGGTAAATGTAAGTTGGAAAACGTTCCTTTTTGGGACCTCAAAAGGCTTAAGTGGTGGTTCTTCAGGAAAGTGGATGTGGCAGGAGCTCATTGTGAGAGATCATGGAAACTTCTTGAGTTCAAGCCAAATTTTTGTATGCATACACATAATTATGTTTTAGCAACTTACTCAAGCTGTGCAAAGGGGCTGCAGAAAGTGAGAGCTGGGGTTGCCTGCAATTTAGAGATTTTGGTTTGCTTGGTTTTTTTTTTCCCCCGTAGAAGTTTGCCAGCAGTGTGAAAAACTTGACTGAATAATGAAACAAATTATTTGCAAGCATCTATCAGATAAAAGCCCCAGAGTTACTTACAAGGTATTAGTGCATCTTTCTGTTTGCTTTTCGTGCACATTCATATGCATGACGTTGTGTTCGGAAGACCATCCATGACTGAGAAATTCCAAAACGCTTGCATGAATAAATATGAGCAAATGTTCATCAGATGTTCATACCACAAGTGGCTTGCTCAGTCCTTTTGCCTGCTTTTCAAAGCTTGTTGACCATTTCGAGCAGACAAAACAAAAAATTAACTTGAGGATTTGGGTTTTGTTAAGAAATGCCTAGGTAATGTTTGCAAGGATGCTTTTCTGGACGTTTTGGTCATTTTGGACCTTCTAAAATGTATTAATGGGATACATTCACAGAAACATACGTAGCAAATGTATTGAATTTCATTTAAGTTCATTCGTGAATAAACTCTGTTTTCTCGTGGTGGTTCACACCTGTGTTGGACCACAAGTAGCTCTGAATATTTAAAGCTAACTTGATTATATTGGATGCCTCAGAAATCTGCCATATTATAGGTAGCTGGGATCCAAGAATCCCTTTTTTTTTTTCTATATGTCAGCCTGGGGGTTTTGGGTTTGGTTTTTTTTGAAATTATTCTGAGGCAGATCAGTACCTCAGAGTTCAAGAAGTGTTTGGACAATGCTCTCAGGCTTAAGGTGTGATTCTTGGGGCTGTCCTGAGCAGGGCCAGGAGCTGGACTTGGTGATCCTTGTGGGTCCCTTCCAGCTCAGGATAACATTCAGTTATAATTCTATGAACAGCCATGAAAGCTTTCTTCAGGGAGAACTACTAGTTGTGAGTTTAGGTGGTGCTAAACCTATCGGTATTGTGAAAATCCTACCTGCTGTAGTTTCTGTAGAAATGTGAGTGCCAGCAAAGCCGTTGAAATTAACAGGGGCCTTTCTAATGATTTAAATCTGCTTTAATTTGGACTGAACATGTATTATTGACAGAAGATCTCATTTTCCTCATGCGTTGCATACTCTTTTTCTTGAGTCTCCTCACCCTTGAATGGATGGATGCCTTTGGGTGCAGCTCACAAGGCTGCAGGTGCTGTGAGCCAAGGCACGCTTGCCACCAAGCTTGCGTGGAAATCCGCAGACTTCAGCTAAGCTAAGGGAACACGAGCACAAATTTTCATGTGTAAAACTAATCCACGGGGTATTTGGAAAATCTGTGGCACCTGAGCTGTTGGATAAAAGCAAGATCCCATATGTGATTATTCAGGAAAAAATATTGTGGGCAAACAAAAGTTTTTGATACTTCAGTGAAACATTTCTAACTTAGAAACCTGCATCAGCGAGCACATTTTTCTTCATTGTTTTCATATACTGAAAATATATATGTGTGTGTGTGTATTCTGGTAATTATTTTTATAATTAGCATACAACAAACAAGAACAGTAATTATTAGTGTTATTAAGAAACTGATGGGTTAGCACATGTATTTCTTGTTTGGGAGCACGATCTGTAAGAGAGCACAAAATAATAACAACAGTGTCACTTCAGAAAGGTGAGCTGGTTTCTCAGCAGGCATAGAGGAGAACAGAGAGGGCTCTATGGTTTGATTTCATCTCACTGAAAGCCTGGAGAGCTGTGGATTTTATGTGGCCAGAGCTCGGCAGAACAGAGCTTTGTCTTGATAACTCAAAATGACTAGATCATGCCTGGTAGCTGGTCCTGGAAACCTGACCCTTGTCACAGGCTGACTACATCAATTTGCAGTAGATTGATGATGTATAGACTGTGGGTGCCCCAGGGGAGACCCAAGAAAGGCCTGAGAAACATTGTATTGTTAATCCATACCCCTCATTAGCTTCTGCTGTGCTGGATTTCAACTAGCTGGCAAGGCCAGAGGAGCTGGAGGGAGAATGTGGCGTTGTCTGGCGTTGTTATTGTTGGTTGCCTTTTGAATGAAAGGATGCTTTAAAATACCTTTTCTCCAAAGTTTAATACATCAAAACTGGCAGGATTCTTTCTTTTCCTCTCTACCCCTCTTGTCAAGTGCCTGGAATTCCTAGATTTTCTTTGTATATTGATTTAGCGCTCTCCCCTCAGCAGCCCGAGCTTTATCTCTTCCCGATAGCAGTCTCTCTATATCCTTTCCCAAGTAGTGGCAGGCAAATTATATACGCTGTAATCAATTTACATTTCGCTATCATTCCTCAGCTCTGGTGCTGCTGATGCCCATAAGAGGCTGCAGCCCTGCCTTCAGGGTTTCTTTATGTGCTTCGGGACGTGGCGCTTAACCATTTCTGCTCGGTGCACTGCAAGGTTTTGATTTGAAGGAGGCTATAGTTACAAACGCGGTTTCCATCAAACAGCAACATCTTTGTCAAACTTCAACAGAATTAACCTTAACTGCCAAGGAAGTTTTGACTGCCATCATAAAAATGTTTGATTAGTGTTAATAATTTATTAAATTGGTTTGTCCTGACACTGCCAACATGTTGGAAATCTCTCAACCATTAAAACATTAACAGAGGCTGTAATACAATGCTCCTTCTGTTCTACGTTTTATTTCAAGACCACATTCTTATGAGCCTGGTTCTGTGGTGTTCCAATAGGCTCTCATTAGGACTGCATTAAAAGATGAAATATGACAAATATTAAAAAGCGTGGGAATATAGAGTAAAGCATGGTGGGTGTACTTTTGTGGGCGACTCTGCTGCGATTAAATTTTCGCAAAGCAAGCCTGTTTTTGCAATATGGGGAAATAAAATTACCAGGCAAGTATTTCACTGAAACAGCCCCAATATGTTTGATTGCTTCATCCAACCTCCTAAAATGCATAAGCTCAGTTAGAATTTCTACTAAAGTGGGAAAGCTGACATTGGACCTGCTTATGCTGAAGTATGCTGTACGAGAAACAAAGTCCTGTTTGAGAAAAGTATTAACGCCTTGAGAATATATCGATCAAATTTTTATTTGATAGTTTACATCTGCACTTGAATGGCTGGTGGTGGGAGCTCTCCTGTGTTCCACCAGAAACACCTGTTTTGGCTCATGCAGCCTCAGGAGTTGCACATAATGTAGTCCATATAAAATGCTGTTTAAACAATAACAAGAGTTTGGTTTATTTTCCAGCTGGATAGATGATAATTGAAATGGAGGCTCAGGTTATCCTTTGCAATTTGCTGATAAATCTAGTGAAATTAAGTCAGTAATTATTTTTTTTCCTCTGCTTGGTAGCCCCGTAGGAGCTCCAACATTTTCTCGAATGTGTTGACTGACGTTGCGTGTTGCATAAGTTAAGCACAGAGATGCTAACAAGTGGAAGGAAAATCTTCATTTCCATATATCCCAGTTATGAATATACACTGAGAATAGTTTCAATACCTACCTTTGAAATTTAATCCAAGGTTTTTAAACTTTGGGATTGAACTGTTCTATAATTATTCATAACAGCTGGGCTGGTCCCCTCTCAACTCTTCTCTTTTTGGTACCTGAAAAAACGACGATGGGCACTTTAGTGAAAGGTGTATTTTATTTTACGAGAGGAAGTAATCTAACCTAGTCATACCTGTATGCTTTAAACTCCGCGTGTTTTCAAATTAAAAGAAAATCCTTTAGGCAAGACTTGCTAGTTTCTAGGCACTCAGCTGTGTGGAGTAAAGATCTGAAATAAGTGACCTCGAGTCAGAGGATTGATTTACAGTGAGGTCTGTTAGAATACAAGTTGGCCCTTCTTTCATTAATCTCCACTGGTTTTTCCTTTGTGATGTGCAGAGCAGCTTGATGGAAATGGTTACCATAGATCGGCCTTCTGCAGTTTTCTAAACTTAAGAACATCGTTCTTCATAAACAAACAACATTGTAAATGCTGATTTGTTTTAGGATGTACTAGGCCTTGTTAGATGTTGGCAAGAACTTTACATCAAGAGTACACCAAAATGTAGAAAATAATCAATTGTTTCAACATCAGAAAGTCATAATCCAGCAACTCAATGAATTCCCAAAAGACGTGTCAAATACATGAATGTTTGGGGAACAGACCGAGTGCAAACATTAAAATTGTGTCTCTGCAACTGTCAGGAACAGACTTACACTTGCTTTTTTTTATGCTGTTGTTTGTCTTTGTAATTGTTTCCTAATTATTTGCGCTGTTAATAATGAAAATTGTTGAATGTTCTGAAATCTCAACAGTTCTACGTTTAGTAATTACAACACGAAGATAAGAGGAGCAAGTGACTACTGTGTGATGTGAGGTATTTTAATATGAGGCTTCAAATGGCTCCAGTTCTTGGCTAGAGTGGGATAAACTAAGACAAGAACTTTTAATAAGTGCCAAGAAATTTCCATCTTATTAAGAGCATCCTCAGTTCCTCCTGACAGTGTGTTTGCTATGTGTATGTGATCTATGAGTTTTCCCAAATTGTAAACCAAAGGTTGTACTTTTCCTGCACAGAAAACGTGATCTGATGTTCATGGTTAATGCATTTTATTTGTGGTTAATACATTTCCATACTTTTTTTCCCCAAAATGAAGAGGGTTGGAAAATTTTGAATTAAGTCCATAAACTAATTATTTTCCGTTCCAATGTTGTTTCTTTTGTAATAGAACTCCTGAGTCAGTGGTTTTGTAAATGGCCTGCAGTTACATGACCCTGATTGTGGTCTAATGAGGGCTGGAGGGTGCCTCTTAGATGATGCTGGAAAATTAAAGGGACCTTTTTCCTGTAGCTTTTCAAACTAATTATTCTCTGATTTTACATGAGAACAATCCTTATATATATGTCGAAATCCTTTTCATTCACTGGCACTCTTTTCCTGTGCCCAGCTTTGATGTGGGGCCCATGCTTACAAAAAGGCTATGTTAGGGGAACAGTGGTCGATAGATCCCACCGTGGTCCTAGCGGCTAAACAGTGAGGTCACGTACGGTAGTGTGAATGAACTGGAATTCAACAGAGGAAGAGAATCTCTGTTCTGTTCGAGACAAAGCCATGTTTTTCGTCCCCAGTTATTTGCATCCATCTTTTACCCATATTTCTGTTATTTAAAGACAGTCCGGTTAGTGAGTAGGGGGCCCACAAACACCTCTGACCCACTTCTCTACTTACGTGCTCTGACTCGATGCTTGAGTTGATCTCGCCGGTTTCCTGTATCTCTGGTCTTAATTTGTGCACCTTTGGTGGCTTTGCTTACCCTTCTGTTGCACTGGCTAATTCCATGGAAGCTCTCTAAAATAAGACATAAGGAGAACAAGTAGTCTGCTTTTCACACTGCCTTTCACTGAGAGCTGCAATATCACGTTAACGCTTCTGACCAGCCACAACGCTAACAAAAGGAACTGTTGGCCAAATATCTGGTAGTTCAAAGCAGTGTGTTAGAATACCACTTCCTTATGGTTAACTTTGCCCAGCATTGTCCTGGAGAATTAGAGAGGCGAGTGCTCAAGTTCCTCAACTAAGATATGTAATCTCCAGATCGCTGCAACAGAACAGATCCTGTCAGTAATCCTGTATGTTGCTCTGACACAATTTCCTCTAGAGGAGGGATTCTTTGGTTATTAGATTAATAAATGTGCACTGTATAGTTATTGAAAATATTTGTCTGACACTGGAGTCCAAGAGTATCTTGGACGAAAAAACAGCAACCCCAAAAAACCCCAACAATCCGACCCTTAGAAATGCAAACAGAAGATGAAATTTCACTAACTCAAAGCTAGCAAAATTTTTAACTCTTAGCTTGCCTCATTGTGAAACATACAAAAACCACTAGGCAGAACAGTTCGATACAGAAACTGCAATCCTGCACAAGACAAAGCAAGAGCATGTGAAAGATAGGATGGCTCAAGACTGCTCATGAGATGTTAAATAAATAACAACACAGAATTAAAAATATCAGTAAGGCCAGCCTATATTTAAATAATACATGAGTGACAAAAATCAGTCTTACAGAAGGTTTGTTTCAAAGATAGTTTTAAAAATTAGAACAGCAGACAACAGGAAAGGCAATGACATCTGAAAATAAGAAACCCAGACTGGAGAATTAAGATATAGGAATGAGACAACATTGAGTATAGATCTTGTTGTTTGTGACAAGTAAAAGCTGTGCTTAGTGTGTTGCGCTGCTTGTTTTGTTTTCTAGTGCAGTAAGGTTATTTATTCTAACCTGTTGTAAGTCTGCATTCATGTGTCTTCTTATCTCTCTAGGTTTATGTCTTTCTAGATGTGAATTTAACTGCATGACTAGCACAAACTCACCAGACAAGGTGGTTGTGAATTAGTAACAATGTCTGTATAAGTCACAGTTCCCTTGCCACTTAGGAGTTCTAACATTTCTAAATGCAAATATTGGATGTTTTGTTATTTGCAAAGCCTTCAAGTTGTTTGGGCCAGTCTTTTGTGGGTTTGTGTTGTCTTTTTTTTTTCCTGCTTGCCCTCCTTAAAAAGTTTTACATCAAGAGCTAGGCAGAAAAAATAGAAATGTAGCTGCTGAGTATCTTCTTACCCATATCCAAGCAAATTCTCCAGAGAGCAGTGTCTTTCTTTTAAAGTGTGATTAAACTTTTCCTTGCCAATGCAGGCAGAAAGAGCCAAGGCAGACAAGAATCCACAATGTTACCCTGTTTCTTCATAAAGATTCGTGTCTGATAGCTGGTGGGGTGCAGTGTTACATGAGTATATCTTGCAGAGTTCAGGAATGAAAGCTGTTCCACAAATAGTCAATATCTAGCTGTGATTATTTAAGTTGCACTGGTATTACATGGGCATCTTTAACAGGAAAGGATGAACTTTGTCCTTTCTAGTAAAGATGTTATCTTTATTAGAAGATCCCTCAGAGCTGTGGTGCATCGCTGTGCCTGTCCATTCATATGCAGCTGCATTTTACCTGTTAGAAAGCTTTGTGGCATCAGCAAACAATTTTGTTGCTGGTTTTGGCTTGTTGCTTGTTGTTTGGTTTTTTAATAATTATCATTTTTTAGAAATTACTTTACAGCCTTTTCTTCCTCCCCTTTACTCCAACTCACAACTGTGAATCACTTCCTGGTACCCCAGCTTAAGGAAGTTTCTTCAGAGAATATAGCATCAGGTGATTTATGCATTTCTTTCTGGTATAATAAAGATAGGGAGCCTTTCAGCATAATTATTGAACTAGCCAAATATTTATTTTAGATATATTGCAGGTTGTATTGCTCTATGGCACATTAGACAAAGTCTATATTGTGAGAGCAGCTAGAACCTGGCGGCTGCTTTCATCCCAACCCCAGCCAGACTTTTATCACAAACCTCTCCAGGGAGGCGAGACTTATCACTCCCATGGGAAATGACAGCAAACTTTTTTATAATTGCTCTGGCAGAAGTCTAATGGAGGGTAGATTTTTACTGGTGCAGGTGTTGACAGCACTGAATCCTGCATCCTTTCTGGAGCAGCTGATTGTGCTAGAGAGCACTTCTTACTGCATTAACTCTGTTACAGGCACCAGGGAGGCTGCTTTGCATCACTTTTGTATTATGGAATTGTGTTACTTAGAGGAAAATAATTCTTAGCCATGAGGTTGCAGCCACATCCTCTCTCCCAGTGGAGCGCGAGCCCAAGGACAGGAGCAGGTCTGTGGGCTGGGCAGAGCAGCCCATGGAGGAAGGTTTCTGCAGCTTCCTCTGCTGCTCCTCTCTGCAGGGCTCTGGTGGGTGCCACCAAATTGTGAAAAGGCTCGGTGGTAGAAACTTTGAAAGCAAAGTTGTTCTCCCAGACAGACCTTGTCCTTTAAGTGGAAAGGCCCACACACCCCAAACTTTGGAGCACCACAGCTATCTTAATCTACACCGATGATGTATTTGAATGGATCCATCCTTGTGTTTCAGAGCACTTTGGAAAAAAGATCACAGGGTGTTTTCTGTCTCGGGTTGGAAGGCACGAGTAGGAAAACAGGCTTGCTGCAGAATTATAGGGCAAGGAAGAGGAGCTGGGATGAAGCCTCTGTCTCCTGACCCTTGTGGTGCTTTCAGTAGCATCCCAACCCGATGAAAATTATACAGCTGTTACCCTTGGTTTTGCCTAAGCTGCTTAAAGTTATGTAGAGCAAGTACATAAATACTTTTTTTTTTTTTACATGTTGTCACCACAGGCATGCCATTATAACCCAATTATCAATACTTGTAAAAAGAAACATGATATTATTTTGCATATGTGCAAGAGAATTTTCCTGCTCTGGCAACAAGTTGAGTAGTGGGTGAGGGGCGGGAAAAGGATTACAGGGTGGGGGCGGTAAAATGTATTTTAACAGAAGAAAGCAAGAAGAGCTATAGTCTCCCAGCAAGAAATAAACATTGTAATCATAAACAAATGTAACATTGAGTACAGAAGACAGTGATTTTATTGTATTGACATGGGATGCTTAGGCAACAATGAAGGACTTGTTCTCTTCTCTTAGTCAGGACACACTGGCAGGAGGGCCCTTTCTGTGGCCATCGCTTCCAGATAGCGTGTGTGAGAGCTTGGATTGTAAGATTGTAGGAATGTACAGACACAGGCAAGGAGAAGGCTTGCTTTGAGGGGAGATTGGAGAACCTCTTCACCAGAAGGCCTGAGTGTGAATGTTCTCAAGAGCTCTGGAAACCAAAACAGCACTGAGGCCTGCTCGGCCTTTCACATAAATTTAAATGCTTACGTTTACACTCTGCAAAGCATTTACCTGCATGTGGCATTTTGGTTTAGAGTCCAAAGCCAGCTCTGCAGATTTATGCAAACTGATGAGACAAACTGACAATGTGGCTCCACGTGACACCGTGTCCTGTCCCCATGTGTCAGGTGTCTGCTTTCAGTGCCACCTGCTTAGATTCCATCAGATTCCTCACACAGATCCTCGGGGATTGTGCTTCTAAATCTGGATCTCAGTGAGAGGTGGGAAACGTTGTTTCTTGTAAAAGAAGCTATTCTGGAAGGAGACTTTTGTTGGGGACTTATGGACACAATCTGGATGGCACAACAGACAGACAGTACTTCATAAGGATGTGAGAAAAGCCTTCACCCTGCAAGAGTCATCAGTTTTTCAGTTAAACCAAATCCATAGTATACTTGCAAGGGAGTACTTGCTCTTTTTCTTTCTTTCTGTTCACCATATGTTAGTCATACTTTTTTTCTTTTTTTGATAACTTGACTGCTGGTGAGTTCAAGTGTAATAGGACAGAGCTCCTTTCCTGTGGGATTTTCAGCCCTGTGTGTTTAAGAAGTCAAAGAGTGGCAAGAAGGTGATATCATTTTCCTTTTTATGGGAGAGAAGCAAGACAGAGAAAAACAAAATATCTTGGCCAAGTTCTTTTAGAGTTTTCATGCAGAACTGGGTATTAAAGCAAAATCTCCAAGTCCTGTGCAGTGTCTGTTTAATGTGTGGTTTGTATGTGCTTCTAACTCTTCACTCATTTGTTTAGAATCCAGACTAATTCTAAACAAAACCCTTGTTTTGTTGAGATCAGATTGCAGATGCTGGATACAAATGTAACATGAAGCTCAGATCCTGTTTGGGTTTTCTGTTTGTTTGCTTGTTTTTAGTTCTGACACTAGGAAGCTTTTAGGGATGTTAAAAACAAAAGCAAACATACACATAGAAAAATAAAACCAAGTCAGAGTTGTTATATTCTAGTGCAAGCATAGCGAGAGGATGTCCCTCTCCTGTCAGTACAAGGTAAAAAAACAAGGCCTGCGTGTTCCTTTTCTTGTAAAGTGTTTGAAGAAGCACTCAAGGAACAACTCCCATTTGAGAAAATACAGCTATAGAAAGTTTTAGTGCATTGATATAATGCACAACACGTTCTGGGGCGTATCTGCAATCCAATAATCCTTCTTAATAACCCTCTGGCATATGGGGCCAGAGAGAAGCATCTAAAAGTTGATGCTTTGTTATTGCTGCTGTTAAGATCAGGCCCTGTTTCTTGTGAGGCACTTTTCTGAGAGAGCAGCCTTGAAGCAGCTCTCTCTGTCAGGGAATAAATCAGCCCTGGAGGCTGCCTGGTCCAATAGGTCCAATAGAGCAGATCCAACTTTGAAATTAGATCCAGCAGCAAAGATAACTTTGCTGCTCAGGGCTGTGTCCAGTTGGGTTTTAAACATCTGCAAGAATGGAGACTCCTTGTCCTCCCTGCACACCTGTTCCAGTCTGACCACTCTCATGATGAAAAAAATTCCTAGTCTCTAATTGGAATTTCCTTGGTTGCAGCCTGTGTTTATTGCCTCTTTCCTGTGCACCTCCAGAAGTTTGGCTCTGTCTTCTTTAGAAGCATATATTATATAAAGCACATGAATAAAATCAGAAGATCTCATTTCACCTTCTCTTCTCGAGTCTGGACAAATCCAGTTCTCTCAGCCTCTCATCTCACCTTATGCTCCAAATACAACCAAGTCAGCAGACTGGTCCCTTGATCCAAAGCAAAAACTCAAATTAATTTGCGGCAGAGATGTTTCGTCTTCCAAAGCATCAGTGAGGGCCAGACACGTGGGGTAAGTTATTTCCATGTTTGAAGGGAAATGTGTTGGCACAGACACAAGATACCTTGTTGCTAATGTAACTTTTGGCAGGTATGTTCACTCAGACAAGTCTCTTGGATGCCAAAAGCGAAGCACAGTGTAACCTCTATTTCTCACATGTGGCCTCACAAGCAGCCCCGTGTTCAGACTTCCAGTCAGCCTTGGTTTTTCTCCTGCCACATGGCAATGCATATCTGAGAAGAAAATTCAGCAAACTATTTGGAAACTAGCAAAAGAAATAATTTTTGAGTACTCCTGTAACTTCTGACTATAATTTCAATTTAGTTGTATGAATGCCCAGAACTATTCCCTTTATTCCAAAATATTCAGAAATGTTTGAGGGGAAAAAAAAGGTATGGTTTGAATTAGTTTGCAGTATGATTCTTTACTGATTTCCCAAATAAAATTGATTTCAGCTTATAAAAATCCTTTCTGGACCTTGTCTGTCACCAACTTTTATCTCCTTTGCCCCAGTGTAACCTGTCTTCGTTGTAAACAAGGTTTTGAAGACATTGTGATGACAGATTGAATGTCCAAACGGGGAAAACAAAACCCAATTGTGTAGGAAATTTACCTTGTGGGGGTTTTTAGGTGGATTTTTTTTTCCCCCTCGCAGTGTCAAATGGATCTTTACTTGAATGAATTTAATTGTTGCAAAAAGTTTCCTTCCTATATGCCCTGCTGGCTATCTTGGTTATCTTTCTCTAATTGGTGCTTTCGTGCCAGGTGGTGTTGGGATGTGCTTTCTCGGGGAATTTGCCAACATGACACCTTCTTAGATGTGACTGGCTGGAGGTTTTTGGTGCATGCATCTCTGGAGCTGTGCTGGCCAACAGACTGTCATTACTGTATCTGTATAGCATCTCCAAACTCACTGTGCCCTATTTGCAATTGCCGTCAACGCGGTTGTTTAAAATTGCCATGAGGGAAAAGGAAGATCATGTGTTTCTCTTGCTGGTTATCTTGGCACCCATGATTTGTTTTCCCCCAAGTGTAATACTTCAAAGTAATTTTTACCAAAGTTCATCTTCTAGTTTTGGACTTATTGATTGTCCTGGAGTGCTTTATCACCTCATTATTTCCCATTATTTCCCATTATTTCCATACTACGCAGGAGTCCTAGAGGACAGGATCAGGTCATGAATCTACTTGCAGTAGCTCCTTACTTGATTGCTTTCTGCACACTTTTTGCCTTTTTCCATTGTAAAATCATTCATTAAACAAGAATTATTCCCAGTACAAATACTTCAAAGATACTTCAGATACCTGTTCCTCTGTAGGAATTGTTTCAGCAGTGAATCACCAATAGATGTTCTTCAGTCAGTTGTGAACATACTCTGTGATGGTTTTATTTAAACTATTTCTTTCATTAATTTTTATGTAGCTGTGTACTGCATGGCAAAATTCTTATTCAAGCTGAAATGCATCTACTGCTCTCCTGTTACCTACTGAACCTATTAATCCACCGAAGACAGAAGTTGAGCTGACTTGTCATGTTCTTTTCCTAGCTCTTTTTTGTCACTTTTATATTCCAGTGGTTCAAAGTTGTTTGCTTTATCATTTGCTCTAGAACCTTTCCAGGACTTGAGTGGATTGTGATTTCAACAATCACTCTGTGATTCCTTCTTCCTCTTTTCTTCTTGTTCTTGTCCTCTGTATACTCTCAAAGGTTTAAAGGTTTTTGATTCGTTCCTGAATTGGTCAAGACCAGATTTCATGAAGCCTTTTTTATTTGGAGATATCTGTCTTCTCTCTCCTAGTCAGCATTTGTTTCCTTTGACATCTACAGTGATAAAGAAGTATTTCTTTTAATAAGAATTGGTTCCTTTAGCTATTTTGCAGGTCTAAAATGCAGATTATGAAACAAGTAATTGCCATTACTCTAAAAATGGTGGTATTTTTATTATTATTCCTATTTTTAGAAGAACTGCTGCAGCGGCTTGTCTGATACTTCAAAGCCAGTCAATGGTAAAGCAATAGCACCTGGAAGCTTTTGACTCTTTCTTATGATATTCAGCACTCAGACCCTGCATCATGGGTCAGGACTCAGTTGAGCTAAGCTCTGTACAAGCAAGATGATCCTGTTGCAGAGCAAGTCATGGGGAAAAATATATGACAAGAGGCAGACAGTGTGGAGAGACAAACAGGAGCACTACAGGAAAACCTGGAAGACAACAATAGTTTGTAAGATAACCACACAAAAAAAAATGGACTTGGCCTTAAATTCTCCTCTCAGCACTTCCTAAAAGAACATACTGTGAGTGTGCGTACTTGGTGACGCTGACTCTTTTTGAGAGGAATATGAGCAAATTGATGCTGTGGAAACTGCAGTTACAGAGTTTGACCAATTGAAATTTCTCTTCAAGTACCCTTACAAACAAAACGACCATCTCAGACTGCCCTTAGCCTCATTACACACAATTTGCAAGCGTGGTATCTCATCAGCCTTTCAAAGAGAACGAGGAATATAGTATTCGTTCTCTTATACTGGGAAAGGACTCAGATGGAAATGTAGTGTTGGTAGAGCATCTCAATTGTCTGTATAGAATTCTGCATTCAAAGTCACAAACAGACCTAGAAGCAAGCTCAGATTGCTCTCTGCATGTTTGCAGGTTATTGTGTTAGTTTTGTGCTTTCCTGTATTTTCATCGTGCACGTTCTTATTCATATTCAGGATTCACCCAGCTAAAAGGAATGTATTGAGCTTATACATTCACAATGAATACATACAGATCTTACTGATCAGCCTCTATTTTATGTGTGTTTGAAGCACTCTGACCTGATTTGGGAGTGTGTAACACAGATGAATCCAGGGTAAAGGAGAACCCAAACATTATTATAATTTATCATTATCTTGATGGGGTAACCACAAAATTTATCTTCCTTGTAATGGTGCTCAAAACTGGTAATTAAAAAAAAAACCTTTATACAGTTGGGGGGCTTTGCTGTTTGTTTGATTGGTTGGTTGAGTTTGGTTCCGTTTTTGTTTCCCATTTGTGTTATACTGAGGTAAATCTAGGAATATATGAGCTGGATTTGAGGAACCATCCTCCATCTTACCTTTCATAATTTAGTAGTGTTTGTGAGGACATGGGAAGTACCTGTATCTGTTCAAATTGAGGAGAAAGAGCTAAGATGGTGAGGACTCCAGTGAAAAGACTGATTGAGTTATTGCTAGGAAGACAGATTGAGGTATCTGAACATGCAGTTACTCATTATTTTAGGGGTGTGTACATACAGGCTAGTGATGTCAGATAGCGTGGATGTACATAGCTCCTTACATGGTGCTGTAATCTTTCCAACACATGAAAATCTGGATGGGAGCTCACAGAGAAGATAACAATGTAGCTGCCCACATGTTGATTTGTTTCCAATGTAAAATCTTGGATTACATGACTTGAAGGAGTGTTCGTTTTTTAAAGAAAGTCTCCATTACACAAATATGTGGAAATGTAGTTACTAGACAAGAAAGTAGAAGCATTGTCCATTTATATTGGTGGATGATTTGATGCTGTGGGTGCTACATGCATGTTTATGTAGCATACTTTTGCCTTATAGTTTTGTGCAACTTTTATATTATCCATGTATCAGTTGAATTTCAAACTGATTGTGACATTTTCACACCATGAAAGCTGGCAAAGATTTGATGTAAGGGCTTCTGTATCTTGTGAGCATCATTTTAGACACTATATTGATCTGCTGACATCAGCTGATTTCCAGAGTGCCACCCAGGCCTGCAAATAAAATGTGTAGAATATCTCTCGTGTGCATTAGAAGCACAGATTTGGAAACTTGTATAACCCAGCGTCTGGCAACGCGGTCTCTGATTATTTGGGACAGATTGGTTGATTTGTAAGTTCCCAGCCTGGGAGTCCCTCTCTTAAACCAAACGTGCAGATTGATGTCTTCAGCCCTGACGTTCTCTACTGTGTGTGAAGGCTGTGGCCACCACTCATGCATTTGACCAGCCTTACTCATGTGAGCCATCCCATTTAGGCATGTACGTTTGAGGCTGCTATGCCAGACTCTAAATGGTCAAAGAAGTAATCCAAATCCCAAATTCCAACTTTCCTTCAAGCACGTACCCTAATCCTTAACGTCCCAAGCAGTGTTTTAAATAGCTATTGAAAGCAGTAAGTGTATAATCTGAAACTGATTATACATCTAAAAATCACTTGGGTTAATTAAATAGTTTAGTTTCTATTCATATTCCATTGGCTCTTTCTCTCCTTTCATTAATTTTAACCCACAAAAAATTGACTAAAATCACCCTCAGTGTAAGTGCATGCTCACAGGCTTTGTTCTAATCCCCACAGAGTGTTTGATATTATTTTCAACTTAGACCTAATTAACAGTGTATGTTCTTTATTGGAATCTGAACATTTCTGTATATTACATATCAATGCAGATTCTTCTTTTATGCTGTCATTTTCAGAATGTTGTTCTGGTCCACGTCTTTTTCCTTAATTTCAGGAGGCACCACATTACACTGGAGATTCCTCTGACAGAAAACAAACCTTATTTTTCCCCATTTTTCCTTGTTGCTGTATTTGTTCTGCTTTTAAAACTGTGTGTGTGTACTGGTTTGAAAGCTGTGTGTGATAGGGAACTGGAGTACAGCATTCAAAAAGAGAAGTGTCCTTTTCAAAACTACTAGTGATGCTTTTAGTAAAGGGCACAGGAGTTGAATAAAAAGACTTTTCAAGATCAAGTGTGAGTTCCAGTGATGGCAGTGTTGGGATGGTGACTGCTGCCAGTAGCTCTGCTTCTGTCACTAGAACAATGCTTCCAGATTGACACAATGCATAAACACATTTAAATCCTTTTTGCATTTAAGGTGGAAAAAGACTGTGTGTTGCAGAAGCCCTGCTTTGTACAAGATGGCTCCATTACTGACATGATAAAACTTAAACGTTTGTTAAAGTGTCTCAGTGAAACAATGCCCAAAACTACAATGAAAAAAAAAACTCGAACAAAAATATCCAAGCAGAAGTAGATAAGTGTATGAGCATAAAATATGTTTGGAATAGCTGTGATACAGCGTCTCAGTTATAGTCAGGATGCCGCTTGGCCAGCTCGGCCCAGCGGTCGCAGGGATGAACGCCTGCCTTGGAGAGCAGGGCTGCCTGCTTCACCGGGGCTCAGGGCAGTAATCCCAACGTTAGCATTGTTATTGATGCCTGGAAGTGGCTACCTGAAAACAGAGACTAGACAAGAATAAGAGAACAAAAGTGGGTATTTATTTGAAGGGCCTTCAAAGGTACACCTTGGGAGTGTAAAGCCTCTGAGGGGCTACACCCAAGATGGACGCTGGGTCACGGGTTCTTCACGCTTCTATAAGTTTGGTCCATTTGCATATCAGGGTTAATTCTCCAATTATAACTTCAGTTTCATGATGCAATTACCCCAAGTTTGCCCCTCCTCTTCAAAGGCTTTTAGTTTACGCATTTTGGGGCCTGGGACAATCAAGGCATCCTTGAAGAGCAAACCTGCAGAGGTGTGTTATGTCTGACCAGCATGAGAGAACAGCAGCTCGCAGGCCACAAGAAACTTCAGAGTTACACACTCGGCAGTGCCGGATTTGAAGAATATAAAAATTAAAACCTAAGGCATCATTATGCCTGTGTTGATGAAGGCACAGGCATGCCAAGATTTTGGTATGGCCAGAATAAAGTATCTCTAACTAGATTTAAAACTCAAGTAGCACTTACTGTTATCAACTCTCCTCAATGGCCATCTCCTACCATCTTAAGGTTCTTCAAATCTGCATAGCTGAAGTGAAGATAAGAGAAGGACCACTTGTGATGGGTGAGGGAGGCTGCTGGATAATTTAGTTTTAAATGCAGTTGTATGGTAAGGGAGAGCTTTTTTTTCTTTCCTGACATCTCAGAGACATCACTGGGATTCAGTGCTTTTAGCAATTCATTTATTTAGTTATTTGGATGGAATTGCAATTGGAAGGCTTATTTCCAATGAATCATTCTTTGTTGCTAATATTTAGCAGGGGGACATTGTTTTGTGTTTTATCCTCAATCATTGATACTGAATGGATTTGTCTGGAGCAATAAAAGAGGTTCTGATAAAATGAGCATGGATCCCCCATGAAATTTCATTTTCAGTGTCACATTCTTTCAGACAGATTGATTGTTCGAAACTACTTGTGGATGGATATTGATTATGAAACAGAATTTAGGATAGCTGAATACAACTATTAAGGCTACATAACATCCTAGAATATATTTAAAGGTAAGCAAATCATATGTTAAGATTAAGAGGACACAAGGATTACACGATTTTTATGCGGAAGCAAGTAGTACTTCTCTGGACAAGTGTAGTAAACCCAACCCAGAATTCAGCAAGGGTTTCTGCCCTCAGTCCTCAGGGGCTGGAGATGATTTTGGAACTCCCTTTGTTAATTCAGACAGAGATAATTTTCAAAAGTAACTATCTTTGTCAGAATGCTTCAACATTTACAGTTGTCAAAATCTGAGATGAGCTATTCTCTGTTGGTTTGTGTCTGCCAGGTAAAAATAAAAGTAGCTTAGATCACTCCCCCATGTAAGTGTAAAGTCTACAGAGGGAAAAAGTAGGATAGCAAAATAAAAGTAACCTGATTCTACTTGAGGCGTTCCTGAAGCAGTATGGAAAACTGCTCGAGGGACACCTGGGTTCTCCATTGATCTAGTGACTTCAGGCAAGTTGCATCACCTCTCAGTTCTTCAACGCATGAACCAGAGATAATGCTCAAGGCCTCCTTTAGTCACATGCTTTCAGATCTGTTGATGAAAGCTGCTTCACAGAAATAATAACCCTATTCACAGAGAATATAATGTCTTATTTTCAAACTTATTTTCCATGCTAGTGCAAGTGGATTCAGGAGTTCTGGAGCCAAGGAGCCCAATGTGTGCTCTAGGCTACTTCAGCTCTTCAAGGGAAAATTGTCCGGGAAAACGGATATTTTTTAAGTGTCTCTCCTAAAAAGATTCTGAATACCTGATATATTATCTGCTTATTCTGATTCATACTCTTGTATTGATTGGTTGGCCCCTTTTTTTTCTTCCTCTTCCCTCCAAGACTTGCAGAAACTCAGTCTTTGAACTCTTCATTCCTGTCAGATCAGGCTGACATTGACCTAAAGGATCAGAAGCTGTTATGGGGGTGGGATGGGTGGACGGAAAGTCTTGTGTAGCATGATTGTGTAGGTCTCTTAGCCTTAGGAAACCAGGGCAAAAGTCATGCCTGCCTTCGTTCCCTCTGCTTTGAAAACCACAGAATGGACTTGCCAAAACAGTACCCCCAAACTTGAGGCTGTCTTTATCCTTAGCAAATGGGATGGAATGCTAGCCAAAAAGTGAAAGAATAAGATTTACAACACAGATGGGACTGCTTTGTGCATGAATATAACAGGTGAGGCACAAATTAAAATCTTCATCACTGCATAATCTGATTCAGTAAAGCTGCTCGCTGCAGAGGAAATGGGAGAAGTTAAATATAGGACTCCTAGTTCTGTGCAGCATTGAGCTATCCAGAGAAGGCAAAAGAATATCTGGTTAGCCTTAGAAGGGGCAGCAGAAAGGAGAGCAATAGTCTGGTTTACTTGTTCACAGTGATGAAATCCAGCCTTAGCACCAAGAAAGAGATGAGGTAGATATTTTATGGGAGAGAGGGAACCTTTCTAAAGCAAAGGTTGAATGGATTAGTCGGGACCTGTACAACCTCTGTTTTAAAAAACAGAGGTTTTTAAAACAGGATTATGCAACTATCTGTCAGGAATTACATAATACTTGGTGACTGCAAGGCCTCCTGAGCTCCATTTGAACCAGCTTTTGATTGTTCTATAAAGTACAGGTTGTCTTGTGAAACACAGATATGCGGTGATGTAAACAAGACCTTTGTGCACCAAGCTGTTAAGGTTTGTCTGGCTGGAGACTGACAGAGCTGAAAGTTTGGCTTATGTGAAGCACATATGCTAATAGAAATACTGTCCCAAACGAGTCATTCAGCCCTCAGAGGAGGGAGAACCAAAGCCTTCGAAAATAGCCACAACTTGCCAATAACATCAGGACTCAGAAGCACTTTCAGCAGCACTGTGAGCACGACTCACAGAACGATAGCAAAATAAACATGACATAACACTACTGCCTTGCTAAAGGCTACAAACACTTTTACCTCATCTGGGCAGCTCCCAAGCGGAAGCAAGCTTCTCATCCTTGGCTTCAGTCATGGATATTGGAAGCTGATGACATGTGAGGTGAAGAAGCAGCATCCATGTCATGTCCACAGTTAGAGAAATATTGGTATTAGAGAATGGCATTATCCATCAGGGAAATGAGTCGCTGTTTGTTGTGAACTTGGATGACAGAATTCAACAAGTGCTATTGCATCTAAGGTCCAGATCCCAAACCCTTATTCATGCACACAGTCTTATTTAATCTGTCCTATAGTTAGGTGCTTGTTCGGCCCCATAATAATTTCCTGAGATACTGACAGAAGTCACTATGAGCCTGGAAGTCAGTTGTAATGTCTTTGAGCACTGCCCAGTGACACTGGATCTAGCAGCAGAATCTGTGCATCGTGCTGAAATTTGTCTATGCAGCAATTCACTACTGCTTGTTTGTTTTCCCCCTCTTCATGCTGATATATACTTTTCCATTCATTTTCATGGACGGTTATGGATAAATATATAAACTTTAACTTTTACACAAATAAATGTGCTTGGAAAGAAAGTCTTTAGTGCAGCAATATTGCATTTTCCAAAAAAAAAAAAAAATCCATCAAAAGGGTTTTATCAGAAAACTGTAAAACAAAAGCTTAATAATGTTTTATTGCATCTTCTCTAATACTGTCTAGTTTAACTAAGTTTACTGAGAAAAGCCTCTAGTTTTCCAGTCAGCACAAGTACCAGGCTTACAAAAACACTTTTGCTCTACAGAAAACCAGCATAAAGAGTTGCTTATGGGGAAATACTAACTTGTCACATTAGACTTACTGAGGCGGGAGAGAAAAGAAACCCCGACAAATCCGCGCATGGCGATGCTTGCAGTCTGCCTTGAACTCACCAAGTATGACGAACAGTGACACTGCTGTCTTAATGTATTGCTGACAGAGCTGCTGTACTCATTAACCTTTGATGAAACAAGATGTCACTTTGTTCACATCAAATGCTCCTTGATGCCAGTGCTCAGAGACTGTTTTTGTTGCTGATGCAGACGTCAGCTATTGTTGAAAACATTCTCTCTCCCTTCCAGCATTTCACTGCCCATGAGGATTTATAGGTGCTGATCATTATCAATCTGCAAATGAAGTCTGAAGCCAAGAGTGCGTGTTTAATGTCTGCAGCTTTTAATTATTTATTTTTGATTAAAAATCTTTATTTTAAATGTAACTCATTTATATTTAAACACCTGAAAATGTTACGTTCTTGATGTGCTACAGGATGCTGCCAGGAACTCAAGGACACATTTGAGTGATCCCATCATCTTTTGCTTTGAGGCTGCTGGAGCTGCTAAAGAATTATTTACAGCATTAGCGCTACGTACTAGAAGCACATTGTAGTGGGAAGAGAGGTGCTGAGTTGTGTAACATTCCGGTCAGCATTATGACTAAACAGTGGTGTAGCTTGGATTAAAACAGACTGTTCCTAGTTCCTGATCTGTTCTCTAGCCTTTTATCAGCACTGCTTCTATTATCAGCATTAGGAGCCAATCTTGCTGTTCTATGTACAGTAAATATCGTGTTGTCTAGCAAGGAAATCGTGACTGACCATCTCTAATTTGGGAATAATTTTTGTTTAGTCTTTACTTTGCGTGATAAGTACATTTATATTGCTACGAGATAAATGAAAGCAGAGCAAGAAGGAAAAGGAAAAAAATTTATTTCCTTGCTGAATACAGAAATTTTCAGTACTGAAACCCTGAGATCAGGAGTGCATGTTCTCACAGTTGCTTTTGTGTGTGTTATTGTAGTGGACAGAGCAGCATTTACAGATGACCTCTAATGACATTCTTTCCACTTTATGGTCCTCAGTATCTTTTTCCTTGCATTAGGGGACTTCACAGTTTTTGCATTTGATTTGGGGTTGTTTTTTTTTTCACATTTAGGTCTGTAATCATTACACCTGTCTTACAAATATAACATCTTGGGAAGCATTTGAAGATAGGAATAGGGATTCTTCTAATTTGCAGTTGTGCAAAAGAGGAGTGTCTGATCATAGCTTGGTGCTGGAATTCTAGCTAAAGGTCATGTCATGCCTCAGGGGGTGATGAGCTGTCAAAGCTTTGTGGGATAATATGCCTCTAGAAGAAGTGGTTTTGAAGAAAAAGATTTGAAGGAAGCTAGGTAAACCAGCAAACTGTTTAGGGCATAGGAGACTCCAGACTCTTGCAGTAAGAGGAGGCAGCAGAGGTGAATGTTAAAGACAGAAAGTGTAAGTGGATGAGGTGCAGGCAGAAGTATTTTCATGGGAAATGTAGGAAATATTAAGAGTTTGCTTAACACTGAAGTGCATCTGTCCCTTATTGAGTGATGAAAGCCCAGGAGATTAACCATCCACACAAGTCCAGCTTTACAAGACGAACATGTGAAATTCACAGAATAGCAAACTTACGTGAAATGTGACCGTGCCACTAAGCAGCAGCACAAAGGAAAGTGCATCTGAGAACGCTCGTGGAATACGATCGAGCATGGCTGATACAGAGTCCTTGAAAGGTGCTGGTAAATACACTCATTTAAAGACTTTCACCTGTTGCCTTAAATCATTCATACCCCACGGCATGTCTGCCAGCACTGTGACCCCTGGCGCGGAGTGAGGGACATCAAAGGCAGAAGGGAGCAGATCAGGTCTCAGGTAGGCGTTGCGCCCTTGTTACGGATAAGAGAAGTGACAGTAAGTTATAAAACAGGTGCAATTGGGATATTGCAAGCCTGATGTGAGTAACCCAACAAATAATTCTGCTCATGCAGAAACACAGAGGTGTTTTAGAGGATTTTTTTTATCTCGAAGACGTGTGAAAATAGATGGACTGTGCATTGCTACATTATTAAAAGCCCTTCTTGACTTCAACTTTGGTTTAGATTTTTTCAGGCTGAGAAGGATTTACACTCTCTGAAACTGCCTGTAAACCCAAAGGAAAATAAGATTCTTAGTTTAGTTGTTATCAATCGGGTTAATTTTTTGGAGATACATCACCGTGCCAGGTAACATCTCTGCTGCCAGGCTGATTATGGTCAAGTATTTACTGTCAAGCATGGTTTTCTCCTGAAATGGCTGTTTTCTCTGGAAATATACACATGCTGCTTCCCATCTCTAAATGTTCTTCATGTGCTTTTAGGTACAACATGTACAGACTGGTTTTAAAACAGTAGAAATTGCTCCCTGGAAATGAACTGTAGTTAAAATGGAAGACAAGCTCATTTACAACCAGAGCCAACAAGTCTGCAAACATACACTCTGGGTATCTAATATCAGGCCAATTTCAGTAATGTTCACTTGACTATGTCCTGTATAATCTGTAGTTATTGTACCAGAAAATGTCTGTTATGAATGTTTATCACTTCTCATCACCGAATCCTAACATCAGAATACTTTTTGAACAAGAATAAAAACACTTTCACAAATCCTTTTCAGAGAAAACAATTTGTAGGGTATTTGTTTGAACTAAGGGAAACTTTTAAGAGTTAAACACATTCACAATAATGCTGATAACAGGAGTCTCAGGGTTTCCATATGGTCCTGTTCATTACTGACTTGGGGGAACATTATTTGTCATCCTAATGCAGGGCCCAAAGAAGTCTGTGCTTTCACAACAATAACTGTGATTGCAAAACCAGAACCATACCCAAGCCCCCACTGTAACGAGTATCTGCTCTCTATGCTAATGCACACTTACATCCTGTCTGCCTTGCTGACAAAACCCCTGCTGCAGTCCTTTGAACTTTTCATACATGAGTGTCCTCAGGGTTAAAATTCTGTTCAGCAGAGAGTTGGTGTTTGGGGTGGATTTTTAGTATTTCAGTAGTGATTGTCTTTTAAAGTTGGTAATTATTTTAATTTTTTTTAAGGTTTACTTTGGTTGGTTGCTGTTTACTTTTCTGGTGATAAAGGGTAGGGGGGAAGAGGGGAAAGTTTTGTCGTCTCCTCTGAGTGGCCAGAGCCTGTCTGTGACCTTCTCTGAGAAGTGATTTCAATGAGTCAGAAATGCTTTCTCTAGTGTTTCTATGTACTTTCTCCCGGGTTTTGTGATCCAATGTGTATCACAGGAGTTCAGGTTTCATAGTGCCCTTGAGCAGAGCGTGTTTCTAAGACAAACAGCAGCCTGATGGTTGCACTGAAATGCAACACTGCATAGTCCCACTGACATGAGGAAGCTGGATGGATGCCAGTGGAATGTGGGCCTGGTGGAGACGTGGTGGTCTCTGCTGGGAGAGAGGGAGAAAGGGCATTTTCTGGAAGCTGGAAATGTGTGATGTTCGCATTCAGCTCCAGAGACAGTAAATTATGGTAATCAACAGTTTTTTGGCTCACCATGGCCAGATGCTCATCTGACAGGAAGGGACAATATTTTCTGTAAAGCTGGAAATAAAACCCACGATATTTTCAAAATGCCTCCGCTATCCCTCCATCCAGACAGACTTCGGACCACTCCTTTGGAAGATGTTATTCATTGACAGAGGAGACAACATCTCGTTTCTTTAGAACACTTGCTGGTTTTAATCAGCTTGGTTTTGGTCTTTCCCATTGCAATGAGTCAAGACCTCTTCCTCCCTGGGTGGATTTCCCTACCAATTCTACTCATTCTAGCCTGACTCAGTATAAGGAAGTAAGGGTGCATAGGAGTGGTCAGTGTTATCTTTGTCAGTGGATGCTGTGGGAACAGTTCCAGAAGATCTCTGGTTTATGTGTATGAAGGTAGAAAGGTCTCCTGTCCTCACAAAGAGAAACGTGATCTTGAAATAAACACAGTGTTTAATATGATAAGTTAGCTTTTACTGGTTTTTTTTCCACCAGGGGAGAAATTGGGTGCCTAAAATGTGGACACAGGTTTCGAGTCCATGCTCAGATCCCAGGGCACTGAGTTGGGCTGTTTTCCATACTGCGGACAGAGCTGTTGGAAGCTGCGAGTTTTGCCTACTGCCAAAACTGAATTTGGAATGCCCTCTTGTAATTTTTCATCATCTCTTTTCACATCACTGCTGATTATCATTGATATTGGCTTGGAAAAGGAGACGCTCTCCTATATAATCAGGCAACCACCACAGTGTGCAAACCTCGCCAGGGCAACCTTTTTTCCTGCCGTGCTCTGCACATTTTTGCAACGACTGCTCTTGTAGCGCAGGCGAGTTTCAGGGCTTAATGGGTTGGTGCCCACAGACCCAAACTCTTGGCAGGAACAGCGAGGTTAATTACTTTCTATTAAGGTGATGTCCTGGCTCACAGAGACTTTTCCTGGTGACTTCAGCACAGCTTGGATTTCACCCTTCAAATACCAGTGACTGCGCAACAAAAGAATGTGTCCTGCCAATTTGTGAACCTTTGATTTCGGTGGCTGCTGCCCTACTTAGCGCTCTGCGCCGGCTTAGCGGTGTCTGGCAGCCGTGTGCTGATCCTCCCCGCCTCCTGGGCTTGGCTTCCCCCGGCCTGTAACTAATAAGTGATGTATTATTTTATTTACCGACTGCTCTAATCTCTAACTATACTGGACCGCGTTACCGGACACTTTTGTCTGTTGTAGGAACTTGGGATTTTATTTTGGAAACTTGGCTGGTGGCGATCTAACCACAAAGGCTAGGGAGAGGAATAGCAGCATATGTGCACTTTAGAGAATAGTTGGACAAAACTGCAGCAAATCCCAGAAATTCTGCGTGTCTCGCGTGTGCAAGGAAGGTTTATTTTTGAAGGCTGTCATTGGCCCCGTGTATCTCAAGGACACTGTGTCAGCTATTTTAAGTAGCCAGTGCCTAGCCAGTTACATTTTATTTGTTTTGGGGGTGAAGGAAAAAAAATGATTTTTTTTGGTAAGAGTTTTAATTGTCTGTGAAGGTTTCTGAAGGATACGTTTTTGTCTCTGTGATGAATTATCAGAGGTTCTTGACTTCATGGTACAAAATTTTGTTCGAGGTTACAAAGGACATTTAAGACAATTCAAGTAAATATTCTCATTGACTTTAAGGAGGTTGATTACCAGCAGTAATCATGTGCAGAAGAGTTTTCTCCACTAGCTCTCAGTTAAATTTAAACTTCAGCAAAATATCCACTCGAGTCAACTGGAAAGTTTTCCAGAGTAGGGAGTGAATATAAAACTGAGGACAGTCTTGAGGACCAGGCCCACGTTAAATAGTTCTACTCCCTAAACACAAACAGCTGAAGGTTTCTGGATAAGCCAAGACAAATACCTTTCTTCTGTACCTTTTCCTTTGCCAGTCAAACCTAATTTTTAGCAATGGATGTGATAAACGCTGCTAAAGTGACATGGAAGTGGAATATATCTGAAAAAGATTTCACTCCAGCCTGCAGTTGGTACAGGCTGGTTCTCATTGTGACGTGTGTTTAATACGTATCTAGTCCCAAGTGCTGCTCAGTTTGTTCCATTTTTTTTTTCACTTGTAGCATATAGAGACAATCAAGGCTCTATGTTCTTTCCATAAGGTTTTTCCTTTCATAGCACGAGGCTGGAATGGAAATAATATGAGAGGGAAAGTGTGTTTCAGCAATGCCAGGAAAAGTATACAAAGTTAAAGCTTTTGGTTTAAAGAAGACAAAGTTTAAAGTTCAAAAATAAAAAACTTCCTCTGATTTTTGGATACCTGGGGCCAATTTTCAAATGCAGATTTTTCCTTTTAAAAAACCCACAAACCCAACAAACAAAGAACCCCAAAAAACCCCCCAGCAACAAAACAAACCTGAAGCAAAACAAATAGTCTCCACAAATGTCCTTTTAATGCCCTCTCTTATTACCTTACTGTGATGGACCTCTTCTTCCGTGGTCTTTTTACTCCGACTGACAAGTAATCTTAGCCCGCTAATCCTGACCCTTAAACTCTGCTACATTATAATTAACTTCCAGTGTCTCATGACTCTGATTTTTATGTATTAAATGCATGCCTTGTTATCCACTCAGTGCTGCATAAGACACCGGTTTCACAAAGAATGAAATCCAGCGCTTGGGAGAGAGCTTTATTCATCCATAAGACAAACAAACCCTATTTCCAGGACTTAAGTGACATTAGAGGTTTGTTGATATTGAGAAATTTAATCTGCCAAATGCTTAAAAAATTACTTTCCAGCTAAATTCACAGACTTCCATTAAATCTCCACTGATTTAGATTTGTAAGGATTTTCTTCTAGGTTAACTTAATGGATTTTTAAAAAAGTATCCCCTAAACCATTGTGATTTTTACTTTGGGATACGAGTCAGCTGGCAGAGAATCCTTGCAAGATCCATTTGTAAGGTGATGATTTTCCACAGAAAAATGATGAGCTTGTTTACGAAACAGAAAACTTTGAATCAGTAAAGCTCCCGTCCAGAGAGAAGCTGAATGACTCACGGGATGAAAGAACTTTCTTACACTTGGAATCAAATTCATCAGGTTTAATGCTGGAATACTGAAAGATTCAAAATTAAAACTTCTGTGACAAGCAGAGCAGGGAGGGCAGGATCTTGATGCATGAGCTTCAAAAACAACCTTTTTTTCCCAAATAAGTCAGTTTATTGTTATTTTTCCAGGTTTTGATGAAAACAAACAAGATTCAGATATTAAATATCTTGTTTCCATGAGAAATAACAAGTTATCTTTAGAACAGCAGATGTTATTTCTTCAGATGAGAAAGGTGCACTTTAATTCACTTTTGCTAAACAGACTTTTGGCTTTATTGGCAGGTTGTCAGGAAAATTAAGTGCAAATGACACTGTGTTGCCAAAGTGCAAAAGAGTTGAATTTAAAAACATGTCCACCAGAAATCCATTTCAAGCCATCAGTCTGGGAGTTTTTCCATGGCTTCGGTTAAAGTGAAAAGGAGAAAACAGGGCCTAAAATTCATAAAAGCTCTGCTCATTCACTGGTCAAGTCGTAGGAAAAGCTGACTATATCCATTTATTGCAAAATATTGACATATCTTGTCAAATGCACCCCTTCTAAAGGGCTTGAAAAGAAAGAGAGGCATCTTGGAAAGCTGTGACCCAGCAGAGGATGCTGAAAATCAGGGCTTTCATTAGTAGAGTCAATGAGAAACCTAAGGGTTGGCTGGGGAGAAGGACAATCAAGTTTATCATTTAATTTCAAGAAGGTCCAAAGGCAGCCAGAAAGTGAGGGGACACTTCTGTGGGCCCACAGGAGCAGCTGGCAACCATCAAAGGACAGCAGAGTCTCTTGGTACTGATGCCTTAGGTTTTAATTTTTGTATTTTTCAAATCCTGCGCTGCCTGGTGTGTAACTCTGAAGGTCCTTGTGGCCTGCAAGCTGCTGTTCTCTCATGCTGGTTAGACACACAAACCTCTGCAGGTTTCCACTCCAAGGACACCAGGCCCAAAATGTGTCAACTAAAAGCCTCTGAAGGAGGGTAAACTTGGGGTAATTGCATCATGAAATGGAGGTTNCTTTGATATTTTTCAAATCCTGTGCTGCCTGGTGTGTAACTCTGAAGGTCCTTGTGGCCTGTGAGCTGCTGTTCTCTCATGCTGGTCAGACATAACAAACCTCTGCAGGCTTCCACTCCAAGGACACCAGGCCCAAAATGTGTCAACTAAAAGCCTCTAAAAGGGGACAAACTTGGGGTAATTCCATCATGGAACTGAGGTTATAATTGGAGAATGAACCCTGATGTGCAAATGAACCAAACTTATAGAAGTGTGAAGAACCCGTGACCCAGGGTCCATCTTGGGTGTAGCCTCTGGACTGCCCAGGGTGCACCTTTGAAGGCCCTTCAAACAAATACCTTCCTTTATTCTCTTATTCTTGTCTGGTCTCTGTGTTTTAGGTGGCCACATAAGGAATCAGTACTAACAAGGGCAGAGCGTCCATCTCTCTGAAAACAGAGTTGTTGCTTTTTGAGGAAAAGCAAGAACTAGGCTGGTCGTTTGCTGCAGGCAAGAAACAGAATGAAGGAGTGGTGTGAGCCCTGGGCAGGGTGGGAGCTGCTGAAATGCAGCCTTGTTCCAGGTGTGCAGAGGAGAGGTGTGTACAGGCAGAGCCCTGAGCGCTGCTGGGTACAGCTGGGAGGGCCACCAGCGCCAGGGCGGGATGGGCTGTCAGCAGGGTCGTTAACTCCTGGATTCACCGTCTGCTTAGGAAAATCCAGGGCTTAAATTGATGGGAAATTGCATCCTTACAAATCTAAAAGGAGCGGGTTGAACGGTTGGAGGACAAAAGGGATGGGGAGTTCTCCTTTCTGCTGTTCCCCAGTGGCCACTCTCCCTGTCTCATCTCACTCTTGCAGAGTGCCCACTTGTGAGAGTTCTACTCTTATGGAAGGCAGAGAGTTGACCAGGACCTAAATATTTCAGATATTTGAGCAGATGTCTCTTGTCTCAAGCCAGTAATTTCTGCTGACAAAGGGAAGTTTGTCTCCTGCTCTTTTATACCTCTGTGGCTGAGACCCCTTACAATAAATGCTTCAGACAGTTGTGTCTTTTCAAAAAGAAGGTGAATGCCCACGAGCTAGATACTGTGATTTAAACTGAGCTCTGCCTAAAAGAACCGTGGCACTTGTAAGCATGGTTTGTACTTAAATCTGCTGTCCCTTGGCCAGCAGACAATGCACAAAACAACCACTTAAGTCTTGCCAAAAAACAAAGGTCCATGTTGTTGTTTTGTTTGGATTTTCTTTCTAAGTGTAACCTAATTTAAAAGAAGAGTAGCACCTATGGTGGTGATGTACAGGAATTGTCTTAGAAATTTCGAGAAAAAATTCCAGCTCTGCTAAATTCTCTGGTTTAGGAGTGACACGAACAAAAGAGAATGTAGATGAAAAACTTGGTGAGGGACAGAAAGCCTCTACCTCTGAAATTAAAAACAAAATGGGAGGCACTACAGCAAATGTGCTGTGGTGATAAAAAGCCTTTTTTTCCCCTCTGTTTGTATGAAATCACAAGAAATGGTATTACTTTATATCTTTTGCCATTGCAAGCTTTTGCCAAAATGCTGGAGGTGTAATATAATCCCCCATAATTACATGTTTTGAGATAGAGCATTCCTTAGCTGTTTATATGGATTAAAACTGACTTAGAATGCTAGAAGGCATTCCAGTCATAATGGTAAACTAATTAGCAATTAATACTGTGCTATGGTTTAAGAGTCAATTTCTGTTATAGTTTGCTGCTAAAATACAAATGTGTAAGTAAGCTATGAATGATTTCATGGAGTTTTATCTCATTAATGTGATAAATTCTTTGTTCCTTTACACACAGAAGAAAAGTGTCAAGGAATAACAATTAAAGGAAAGTAGTGTTGGGAGCAGCACTAATTTAACAAAAAGTTATTTGTGGACTTGCATTTATCTGTGGCAAGAACTGACAATAGGGTAGGACCAGATCTTTAAGCTTCACATTTATAAATAGACCAAAAGTTTGTTTTACCTCTCTGCTAAGGTGCTGGAATCCTGGAATGGCTAGACAGATCGTAAAACAATACCTCACAGATTTGTCCTTATATAGATCTATTCTGGCACCTTTTTTTTTTTCTAATGATGGGTTAATGTGTTTAGTTTACATCAGCTGCCAAGTATGAGTACTTCTCTGAACTGTATCCAAACTGAATAGGTCTAAACTAAGATATAAGTCTATTTTTTTCCATTTACTTCAGTAGACCTTGGATCAGATCCCTACTGAATCTTCAAAGTTGAATTAAAAATCTTGTGTAATCATACCTTCTCATATCCCTTGAGCTGATTCCAGGCCTACAGCTGGTCTGTGTAGAGATTTCTGATAGTGTAGAACACTAAGTGTGCCTGGCGAGGTTCTTTGCATTTGGCAATGTGTGCAGGCTGTTGATTTCTGAGAACCTGGTGAATGGAATCTAATTCTGTGTTTTCATAGGGTGATTTCTTTAGAGTTTCATTTCTTTTCTTTAATGGAGTTACCATTCTTTGTTGTGACATTCAAGTGACAGCAAAATTCAGGTTTATGGGTGCGTATGGTAGCTCTGACTCACAGCACTGATAGTCACTGAGCATTCAGTCTGATTTAACAGTAAAGGTGGTCCAACAGGCAGGAGGGAGGGCAAGAGCTTCAAAATAAAACCTTTAGAGATGTGTTTTCTTCGTGCTCTGTTTGCAGACAGGACTTGAAATACTGGCAAAAGCAGATGAAAGAGAAGTTTCTTTCCAAACCCTGGCTGTCAGCTTAAGTTACAAGCGCCTTTTTATAAAATACTGCTGGTTAAAGTGCTTAGGTGTTTAAATAGAAAATTTGCATAGAAAGTATCTTTTTCATAAGTGCCCTTCTGCTCAACGAAACGGTTCTTATCAGAGAGCAAGTCTGTCCTTGCAAGATCGGCCTGATGGTTTTTTAACACCTTGGCTGGAATTCCTGCATGCCAGCCAACCCTCCACAGATCCTCAAAGGGGGGGTCCCTCTCTAAGCAGGTCACAGAAACTCTGCTGAAAACGTCCAGAATAAGAATTTGGGGTCTGGAGACCTTTGCAGGATACTGAAGGAAAGGAGTGAGATGGGAGAGTGCGCAGGTGTTGTTTTCAAAGGCCCGTAGTAAATGAATTTTGGCTTTCCAAGAAAAACACGCAGACCTGTGTTATTCCCGGCTAATGTCATTCAAGATATTCCTAATGAAAGGCAAAACTGCTCGCATTTAAATCTTTTCCACATTCCATTATATATTTGAAAATGGTCCAAGTTTTATGAGGAAGGGGAAGGAGAACTACTGATGCACATATATTTTTTTAGTTGGAAATTTTCGGGTTTGAGGTGTCCCCTCCAAAGCATGAAAAATGCACATCTCTGAAGTCAAACTAATTTTTTCCCCCATCCCCACTTAGCAGAAAGGAAATCACGGAGAATATTAAACCGCATTACTGAACAGTAAAGGATTAGCCCATAAATGTGCAACTTTGGTACTGTGCAGCATCCAGCCCCTGAGAACTGAGGTTTCTGTGGGGTTTGCACCAATCCACGGTGCTGTGCTTCAGTCTGCCCCTTTCTCCTCCCTTGCTGAGGAAGTGGCACCAGCTTCTGGCTCTGCAGGGCTTCAGCCACATCCCTGCCTGCCCCCATCACTGCAAATCCCAGAGCCGTGGGGACTGCAGGACCTCTCATGGCTTGTGGGGGCAAACTGCTGGGGAAACAAGTGGTCCAGCTGCTGTGTTAATTCACTGGTGGCTATGATGGCACTGCTGTGGTTCCAGAAGTGCTGAGACCATCTGCAGAGGGCCCCCAGTGTTGCTCCACAAGCTGAGGAGTTCCTGCATATGGCTTCTCCCTGCTTCCAGGCTAGTGACCCCAGGTTTTGGGGTAGGGGAATGGAATTCAGAGGAAATACCAGCAGAGCTCGATTGCCCCAGCGGTCCATGCACTGGCTTGGAAGTCATGGAAATGTGGCTCCTTTGTTCTTCAGCCTCTTGGCTCCTGTGTGTGTGCTTGTACGTATTTTCATCCGGGGCTTTTTCTGTCTTATTTGCTCATGTTTTAAAAGCTGAGACCTCAGAGGTATTTTGGCATTGTTAGACAACTGTAAGTGTTTAAGGATGCTGGGGTTCCCTGAGGCGAGGATCTTGCTCGTATCTTACTGAAGGCTGTCTCCACGGCGCTGTGTAGAGCTGTGTAGATAAACTGAGCCCGTTCCTGGGGAGCTGCTTGCCTGCCAGGAGCTGCCTGTGTGTGTCAGCGGATTGAGCCAGCGCAGGCTGTTGCTCATCACTGCTGGTTAGGCCAAACTGTGTGCCAGAACCATGCCGGTGCCTCTCCCAGGGTGTTTGCTTGGGCGTCTCTTGCAGGTCTGCCCCGTGCCGCACACCCCTTCAGGGAGAATTCCTTATCCTGCAATTCCCCCCTCTAGTGTAAGGGGTGGTTCTGTTACACAAGTGATGAAAACGTTTTGGCGTGACACACTTGCAGTGAGACACTAGAAATTCTACCGTAGGACCGTAACAGGTAATAGCATACTTTCCATTCAAGTTCTTAAACTTAATTAAGAACCACCGAAAATTAAATTGAATCAAACATACATTCACTCTGCTTGTCAGTCTGAGGCAGTGTAACATGGCTCTGATTTCTACCAGGATTTAAAGTTTTGTCCTCAATTAGGTTATCTAATTTGCTTCATATAAACACTACGGGAAAATGAAAAGCAGGTGTTTCCTTCATTGAGCACCTATTGTTATGCTTTCTTTTCTATTTTGAGTTATAGCACAGCATTTTTGAATAATGAACCAGGACCTCTTCTTTGTTCTCAGGAAAGTTGAACATACAATTTAGGACTGCAGGACTGGAGTGAAGCTGATTCTCCTGGCACTTACTGTCATAGCAGATAAAGCTCTCCCATAAACGGGAAAGGGAAAGGAAAGGCAGCTCCAAACCTTTATTTATCATCAGCGTGTCTTGGTGGTACTTGTAATTTCCTGTGGCTACTATGACTAATAAAACAAAAAAGTTCCTGGGATAAAGGAGCAGAAGCAGAGTTCTGGCCTGAGAGCACAGCAATAGCATCCCAGATAAACATGAGCTCCACTCACAAAGTTATGGAGCTTTCCCAGCACAGAACTGTGCAAAATGAGGGAAGAGCCATAGCATCGCTTGGCTGAATGGTGATTTGTTTCCCAGTTCAGCCAGGGTGGCAGGCACTCACTTTGTGTTCTGTTTAATTGCTGCGTTAGTCTTTTATGAAGGTCCGTGGTTGATCACAGGCTGCAAAGAACAAAAACTTATGGATTTGAGACAATCAAAAACCAGCCAATGTAAATTGTTTTGAAATCATTCAGAGTTTGAAATTACCGTGTTTGTATAATAATATAGTTATCGTAATCAAAACTGTAGGTACCTTATGATTAAAAAATGAAGTGGGTGAATTCTGTGCATTCATTGGAAACACAAGAGCTCAGAGCTTGTCTTGGAGAGCCTTAACAAAGCACTAAAGAATCCCAAAACAGAGATCAGCATGAAGCATCCTGTTACCGAGTGAAGAAGGAGTTTTTGGAATAGCCTATCTTGATTGTTCCAGAAGAAGAGCGAGCATTCAGGCTATAGGAAGTGTTTTCTGAGAATTCCTGCAGGCTGAGGAGTTCTTAGTCATGCCAAAGATTTGATTATTATGACTTTTTACGTTGATTTTCCACTAGCAATGGGCAAATTTAATAGAGGCCAGCGGTTTCATGCGTTTTAGTAAAGGATGTTTATTAAAACCTTACCCAAAGCACTGTGAGATAGAAATCTTTTGAGATTAGATATTTGGGAAACTGTTGCTTAAACCGCAGGAAATTGGGTGTGATCGTTTCATTATGAACAAATTTGATTGCAGGCTATCTCTTTGTAATTCAAGCAAAAACCGGCCAGAAGATTTACCAAATGCTGCTCTGAATGTTGAGCTCAGTCCCATGATATAATTCCCTCCACCGATTTCAGCTGAAGGACAGCAGTACTGGGACCATCTCTTCTTTGTGAGAGGACTTACTGGGCTGTACAGCTAACACCATTGCTGATGTCTTTAGGGACAGGGAGCAGCACTTGTAGCTGATGAAATTCTGCTTGCCTTACTAACACGCAGTCGGGGTATTGAAACGGTGGTTTTCTCAGCCTGCTGTGGTTTGAAACACTAGCTTTAATTTCACAGCAGTTGACCTTGATCGTGCAAGACAATAAGCAGCAACACCGTGGAAAAGTCCCAGAATACAATTCTCTTTAAAAGAAGCAAAACAAATCTGATCCACTGGTAATCTTAGAAGGTATTTAATCTAGCAGAGAGATGACGGCTTTAACAGGAGTGTTTAAAAACTTCTACTCAGATGCCAGTCCTAATGATTTTCAAGTACAAATAAGCACTCGAATCATTAAATTCCCAAGTAAGTTCCCCCCACCTCCTTCTTGAAAAGCCTTAACTTTTAAGAAATGGCCTTTACCTGTAGATAAATACTGCGTGTGGTTGGGCCGTGAGGCTTGCATTCTTCCAGACTGGATTCATATATGCACACATATTTCAGCACAGCACATGCATGAATAAGCAGCAGGAAGGTTATGTAAATACCGCGTTCCTATCCCACTCCTTTTTAAAGCACATTCCATGCTCGTGAAAGCTGATGGGCTGGGGAGCAAGAAAGGCAACACAGTTCTGTGGCCTTATATTCTGCTTCATAATGGCAATGCAAACATTTTTTTCCCCACCTGGTCTCATTAGTACGGGTGAATGAAAGGGGGAACGTTTTCTGTGGCTGATGGTCTCATTCTTCTGCTGTGCCATTATTAGCGTACAGTGCAGCATGTGGGTAATATTATTTGGGGAAGGGGAAATGGGCTGGCTTTCTTGTTCCCTCGATTTGTGTGTGCACAAACGGCTGACACACTGAGGGTCTCATTTAGCAAACCTTCCTCTGTGTCCGCTCCAGCCTGCCCATGCTGGTGAGGCTGCTCAGAACGTGCTTAACTGTATTCAGATGTTTAAATTCAAAAGGATTTGGACATCTGCTTCTCATTAAGTGCATGCTTAAGAGCTTTGCTGAATCAGGGCCTTAGCCATTAGGAAATAAACAGAGACCACCAACTTATTTTACGTATACTCTTGAAGAGTGTTCGGATAGATAGTAATGACTTTCAGTCAGTACTGCCCAAAGTTGGCTTTGAACTGCTGACCTAGAGGTGAAAGGCTTGTATCCTATTACCAATCCCTGGGGCAAACCAGACTTACTTGTTTTCAAATATTAATGAATTAAGTCAAGTCAAAAATGTAGCCCCATTGATTGCCTTTTCCCCCCGTATTTCTCCTGTGTCAGCATCAGTAACTGATGCTGCTGTAGAAAATCTTCAGGAATTTGTGCTGCCCACACTTCTCTGCTTTAAATCACTTACATTGTAAGCAGAGTCTTAATAACTGAAACACTTGGTTAGTTTTTAAAAATATTTAGAAATGGACCTTTCCACAAATGTTGATCGTAACTGTTCATCGAGGAAAACATACTTGTGCGTAGGGTCTAATGAATTATTTAGCTATCTATTCTTCTTACAATATGCAGGCATAACTCTCACTGACACTAATAGGAGATTCATATGCATGCCAGGAGCAGGGAAAACCCTTGGAGAGTATTTAGACAATATTCCTTGAAGGACTGGGGGAGAGGGGGCACAGCGGGAAGGAAAATCATCGATGCAAACATGAATTTGTCATTTTTCTGCAGAGGATATGTGTATTTATATTTTAAAAAGACAGTGGGGGCCCTTAACTAACAAATATTTAAAATTCTATTTTTCATGCTTAAAGGCAGAATTTAGATGAAGGCCACACACAGACCTCCAGTTGAAAGTAGAGGCACAGTAATAAAGAAGAAAAGCAAATGCTGTTCTGGTAAGGGCTGTTTTGAAAGCTCTGGGTTTACTCTTGGGTATTGGACTTTTGGGAACCTTTCTTTCCTTCAAAAGGAGGTTTATTGAAGCCCAAGTACTGTATGAAATCGAGGCAGGGAGGGGTTTCTTCATCAATAGATAGAGGATGTACATTTGATCCAATGATTCGGGTGTTGAGTGGTTCTAGTCAGATATTGCAAAGGCCCATTCCCAGTAGGATTTTCTCAGCTGCTGGGTGGTGTATGTACAGCACTGTCCAACGCACATGGGACCTGTGCGGCCTAGAACAGGTCAACAAATCGGGGACATTGGAGCCTAGACCATGGCATGCCTACAAGTGCAGAAAAGATTCAGGTGCTGTGGCAAGAGATGCAGATAATTTCATTTTTGTTATCAGTCTTTTCAAGCCATCCCAGCTTATCAGAGAGCCATCCCTCCAGTGGTGCTGTATCAGGAGAAATTCATTCCAATTTAGTACAAATCACATACCAAAATTACATAGTCCATTCCCTGCCTCTGCTGCCTTTCCTCCATGGAGCTATCCTGCCCTATGTGGCTCCTTCAGTTGTTTCAGATCCAACTTCAGTTGTTTCAAGGTCCAAAAATCCTCAACTTAGTGTCACCACTGTGCTTCATTCCTAAAACTGTCTATTTGGCAGTAGGGAAGAACAGATCTCTAAAAAAGCCTTTCTGGGGCTTTTAGTATTTTTGTTTTACTTGCTTTTCCCCATGTATATGATCTGTCACCGGTTGAGCCGGGACTGAGAAGGGAGTGGGGTGAAAGATCTTGTTCTAGGGGAGATTTTTGAGGTCCATGTTTATTGCTGTTTCTGCATTTCAAAGCTGAAGTCCTCTGCCCCACTGTATATTCCCGGCGTTTGGTATTTCCGAGCCCTTCCTGTAAAGCCGCGTTGCAGGCAGGTTAATTCAGTTTATGGGAGGAACTGCGATGCCATTAGCAAATGCTTCTGGCAAACGGCAGCAAGTAATCTGCAACCCTGAGAAAGTTATTATGGCTTTCTTCCCTGCTGCACACCTGGCAGGAGGACGACGTGCCAGCAGTCATCACCCCGAGCTGCTCCCGGGTTTCCTGGCTCTTGAAGGAGCCTGGCCCTCGCTAACCTTCAGGGTTGAGCGTAATGTGGTACAGTGAGCGACTTCCAGACAGACAAAGCTACTTTAAGTGGGTGGTATTTCTGTACTGTAAACACTTCCCATCAGTTCTGGAAAACCACAAAGCAGCGATAATGCAAGGTTACTGGAAAGAAAAACTCATTAGAAATGGTGTCCCGATGCAAAAAAAGATAAGTCACAGCAAACCGGTGACACTTCTTAGAAGAAACAAAATGTAAAAAAGAGCAAGCTGCATTTCCAGTGAAATGCAAATTAAATTGCTAAAACATTTTAATTAATCAAAGATTGAATCAGCAATTCACAAAAGCTATATTGAAAACTTATTATCTTATCTTGACAGCATATCATTTGTGGTGGGAAAAATTACCAAACCCAGAGCAGAGGGTAAGGGCTTACATCTAGGCATGCAAATATTTCTAGGAATTCAAGTATTTTAGCCTATAGAGACTGCAGTTTACTTTAGCCTAGCTCATTTTCCAAAAGAGGATAAATTCCTCTACCATCTTTTTTATCATATTTCATATACTGCTTGTTTTATTTACTGCTTTCTCCATGTTGGGTTTTTTTTCCAGGCTGACATAAAAGAACAAAAAAGAAATGTTATTGCTTAAAAATGGTCTTCATTAAAAAGACTTGAAAACCTTTTTATGAAATGTTAGTTTGGTTGTGCTGGATCACCAGATCCAGTTCTGGCTTGTGACATGTTTACTTTAACTGATGTGTCTTTTCAGTATAGTTCAGAGAAAAATGAGCAAGCCCATGCAAGGGGGGAAAAAATCACAAATCAAAGATAGTAAAACTGGTTTTGGATCATTTTACAGAAAACAAACATTTCTATGAGTAAAGTGATATTCCTGTTGAAATGTTTCGGGGTTTGGTTAAAAATAGCCAGAAATTCTCCTCTTCTTCATTCCCCCCAAAACCAATTTGTTTTTATTTTTGTCCTCTTTTCCCAAAGCTAAACATAAGTTTATGTGGTCCTTTGCATGAGAAGGTGTTTATTCTCCTGCATTGTCCACTACTAGTTTCAGTCTCTATGGTATTTTATTTTAAAAAAGAAACACTGCAGAATAACTAAACTGGAGACTCAAAGCATTTCAGCTTGCTGTGCAGTTATGCCCTGATCTTCCCTGGGACTGATGGCTCCAAAATAGAGGCAAATACAGAAGGAGGAGATACTGAGATTTCAAAAGGTCTTGGGGAGCATTTTAACCGGACCAGACTTTGTGGTGGCTCTAAAAATCCTTCTTCAGGCTAAGACACAACAGTGCCAGCCCATTAGCCCAGCCATTTTCACCTCATGAATGAAGGACATACATTTAGCTGTCAGTGGAGGTAAGGGAGGTCATTTGTAACCAAAATGGGGTTTTTTTCCAGGGCTTAGGGTCGACGTCAACCTAGGGCAGCACCTACTTACATGCATAAATATTGGTGTCCTTTAAGTGAAAAAACATTCTATTGCAAAGAAGTAGGGAGGAGGGACAGGCTAATTAATTTCAGTCCACCCTGATCAAAGATACCTGTTCATCTTTTCAAGTTTTCCTGTCAGAGAGCTGCCTGAGGGGTGTGGGATGCTCCACTGCCAGACCTTGTGCTGCTCCCAAAATCCCAGGACCTCCTCTGCGAGGCGGCACACTGGGAGCCTGCTGGGGACAGAAGGAAGGTGGGGGGTCACCCAAGGCATCCACAAAGCTCTGCAAACCTGTGAGGGCACAGCATCCTACTCTGCTGTGCCAGGCTGCTGCCGGGGCAGGAGAGCCACAGCCCTGTTGGCAGGGGCACTCTCCCCTTGGCCACCACTGAGGGGTTTCTTGCAGAAAGAATCTGAATGTGCATCGCTGAATTTGGTCTGAGACGGCTTTTTTTTTTTTTCCACAGTGAGGGATTTACTCAAACCTGTTTTCTGGCTGGGGTTTTCAATGGTTTGGTCTATGTTTCCTTAACAAAGATATATGCTGGGATTAAAGGATCTTGAGTTAACCTCCCCGGCTTATTTAAAATGCACTCTTTGTAAAATACACATCAAAAGTGTCATGAACTCTCTTTCACTCTGGGTGGCATGGAGGGTGGAGAAATGTTATAAACAAAGTAATACAGGGTAAATTGTAATCTAAGAGGCAACCTTTTTTTTCCTATAGAAGGCAGCTGAACCAAAAATGCACTCTCTAGCTGCAGAACTGTGCTAAGGGGGATAATGTCCTATTATTATCACTGCTTTATTGTTAAGCTGCTTCGAATCAGTATTTGGTGCCCTTCTGGGAAAACAGGTTGGGCATAAATATACTTCCCATGCAGCTGAGGTCTGCTGAGCACTGCTGTTTGCTTCAGAGGGAGGAAGTTGCAGGTGGCCCGCAGGTTGGCAAGTACGCTGTGTTTGACACGGCTCAGCTTCTGCAGCGCGGCCTTCGGGGCCAGGGACTCGCTAACATCTATTTACCTTATGGCAGTTCCCAAGACACTCCCTTGCATACCAGCCACCGGTCGTGCTTTCCTACACTTGTCAAATAACAGATTTGGAACAAATTGCGTAGAATTACGAGTGGCACAAGTGCAGTGCGTAATTTTCTACCTAGCTACCAGAAGACAATGATAATTACGTTTTTATTTTAAATCATACAGTGGAGGTGGCTACAGTTCTTGTAGCTCTAGTGTTGCTATGGCTGTGACCATAATAACACTTTAGATTTCTAGTTCAGAAATGCGGTTTAATCTTTTTTTTCCCCCAGAGAAAATTATAGCCCAAGTAGCAGAAGGCAAGTAAACACCTTACTTTACACATTGGCACTTTCATTACAGCAGGCCAGAGAGCAGCACTGCACATCCTGAAAATATATTTGTGTAGTGCAATCAAAGTCTATGTAACATGGAGAAGGTTTCAGTCCAAGGGGTAGGGAATTAGTCCCATAACAATAACAGAGTTTGTATTTCAATATCCTTTGGTAGCCCATGCACTAAAAAGTGCTTCTTGCCACAAATCCAAGCAGCAGTGTTTGCATATTGACTACTCAGCGGTATTTTAGGGGAAGAATGGGTACAATATGGTAACTGCAGCTGTGAGAGGCCGGGATATGAGCTGTCACTTGGCCCAGCTACCCCTTATGGCAAAGATGTCAAACTGCGCTGCCTCTCGCCCTTTACACATGTCACTCTACCTACTGTTGCTGTTTATTTGCTGCAATTTCGGTCAGAGCTTTGGGACCTTCATCCCACCTGCTCCTTTTCTCGGTGCATCAGATGTGCTGTTGCATCTGTGTCCATGTAATTTGTTCCTGTCTGTTAAGTGCCACTCTCCAGTCACGGGCACAGCTCACTGGCCAAGAAGTTGCTGGTGAGAGCAGAAGCTGTATGGGATTGAACTCTTCTGTTTTAGTGCTTCATAATAATGTTTGCTTCATAACACTTCCTGCAGCCTGATGGTAATGTGGGCCTGGCACTGGGATGTTCTTGGATTGTCAGAATAGAATATGTTTTTGTTCCGCACCAAATGGTCAGCAAAACCATTCCAACTGCAGTGAAAGAAATAAAATGAGGAATGGGAGTGACCTCCTATTTGAAGGACTGAAGGGGAATCATCATAGGGGTAGGGGGAGCCCCAACCCAAAGGATTGTGAATCCCCCCACCACCATACACACCCACGTTGTGCTCTGAAGTTAATATTGAGCAGCGAAGGGTGTAAGGTGCTGCTAATAACAGTGCTGTTTGAGGGCTTAAGCAGCAAACTTACACATGGGGATTATCAAGACTTATTTTCTCCCATAAGGTCACTGCCTCTGTTGTGAAATGATGTTTTAAATTCAGAGACTGATGATTCCTGGCAGCTTTCTGGGTGACCATGTTGTTGCTCTGAGCTATGTGGGTTTTTTTATTTTTTTTTGCATCCATCTCACCTTTTTGAGACCTGAATCTTTCCTCTGTCTTAGAAAACAGGTTTTCTCTTTACTCTATAGCTCCCTCTTGGCAGGGATGTGACACAACCCCGTGTAATTCTTTGTAACTCTATAAGGTCACAATGTAATAAGTAAATGCACCGACTCCTTTGCCATCTGTGGGTTACGAGCACCTGCATTAGGAGGGCATGGAATTCTTTCGAGATATCCCTGAATAGACTTGTGAATAGAAGTATCTCCTGCATCTCAAGACGTGTGAAAACAATAGTCCCACAGAGTCAAAGGCACTGTATTATGAAATTTAAACGTGTTTGCTTACATGGGTCTTAGGATAAATCCTTTCTTTCTTTCAGCTGTGAAATCCCTCTTTCAATCCTTCAAATAACCCATCTGAAAGAAATCATTCCAGCAGAGCCATTACAATTAATTCTATTATGCAAACCTGTAGTTTCAGATTTTCATTAAACTGACAAATGGTTCCTCAGAGTAATTTTCTAAATTACAAAATATATCTTGGCTGCTTTAAAAGGCCTGTTATCACACACTATCCTGTAACATAGGGCTATATTAGTGCTGTGAAATTTAGTCCTCAGCCAGGATTTTTTAAGGCGCTATGTTAGTTGCTGATGTCCAATACTAGTTTTAAGTTACTTAGGATCCGAGGGAGTTGATTGGTACACAGGATTTTGCGGGAAAAAGTTTCCAACTTTATCAAGGCACCGCGAAAACGTTCGTGTTTGGACCAAAAAAAAAGTGGCACGAATTGCTAGGTATCACCAATAACACTAAAAAATAGGTTTTGTGCCAGTATTTACCGGCCATCCTAAGCATATCTTTCCCATCCAGTAAAGTTCCTGATTTGCCTGGGCTAGCACTGAGCTAAACTCACCACCACGAGTCTTAGAGGAACCTCCCAAAAGCAGCAGAGGGGCTGTTATGTGGGCAGGCATGGGAATTTAGCTGAATGGTCTCCTAAAGAAGTCAATAATCAGATCATTTCAAAAGAGCCATTCAACAAAAACTTGGATAAAATGACAGATTACTTACAACATTGGTTTAAAGCATTTATGTTGATAATTAAGAATAACAGACAAAGAGTATTAAGTAAAGGAGAGCAAACATCTAGCCAGTCATTAAAAGAATGGAATTTTTCTAATCCTCTTACAAAGATGCTGTTTTGGGTTAAAGTCCCTTTCTGCATAAAGCAGCCACACCACATTTTTTAAGTCAATGAAGAGCTGAGAGCTGTAGCCCAGACCCTCAAAATTACTTTAAACAGACAACTCCCACTGAGAGACAAGCATTTAAATTAATCTGCGGACTGGGTCCATGGGACGAATAAAGAGAGTGTCTTTCACTCTGTATTGCATGGCAAATAATTATGTAGCCAAATGAATTTGATATACCAGAAATTTATTAATGTTTATTGGTTGGAAGTTTCCACATTCTGTATCACACATGTTTTATCTCAGGGTTAAGAAATTCTAAGAAGTGCTTTTTATTAGGTTAAACTGAGAGATTTTAAATCATACAGAGCCACATTTATGGATAACATCTGGTCTTTACATTTACTCCCTTTTTTATTCAGTGACGATTGTTCCTGGGAAAAGAGGGTATGTGATTGTTTCTATCTGCCTCAAAAGTAACTTTGAATCTGCAAAATGGAGTAAAATTTACACTTTTATTTCTTAAGTATCAGAGAATCCCACTCAAGCCTCATGATCTACTTGTGCTATGCCGATCATTAGTAAGTGCTCTTGATTGTCTTTCTTTGAGTCCTTTTGACCTCTCGTAGGATCTGTGAGGCAGTAAGGTCCAGTAGAAGACTCTTCAGTACTAATCTCAAATCTTATTCAATTAGGCCTTCTTGGGAAGACATTGTTTAATGGGTTGGAAGGACCTCAAATTCTGCTTCTAGTCTATCAAACCCAATAACAGCTCCCTAAGATGCATAATTAACCTTCCCCTTGGCAATTTCTTCTACACTTGCCTTCATGTCACCTCGGTTGAAGTCTCTGTCCGAAATGTCTTTATCACCCTGTTTATTGCTCGATCCTTAAAGAAGTCTCTTCTTCTACCAAGCCAATCAGCCTGACTGTAGCAGCTGGTGTAGTGAAGCAACTGAGAGGATGGCACTTGGCACTCTCCCTCTTTTCTCAGGATCCCCTTGTCCTGGTTTGAGACAAAAATTCGAAGGAACGCTCTGGGAGGAACGTCTCCTCTATAGAAGGCAGAACCTTCCCCCAACAGGTTCGGGAAAAAATTCCTCGAAGGAAAGTGAAAGGAGGAAATCCTATTTATTTAACAAACAGACAGGAAAAGAATAATGCTAAATAATAAAACCTCTCGCTGTGGAGAGAACCTGGGAAGATTTTAGAGTCCTTTCCGTGGGTGTGGTCTCTCTCCCTCTCTCTCCTCTCTGGAGCTGGGTCGGCTTGGGCCCCTCCGGGCCGAGGTGTGAGGCCTCCCAGTGAGGTTCTGATGTTCTGGTGTTCTGAACAGTCCAGAAGAGAAGAAGGAAAAATCCAAAGTCCCAGGGAAACAAAGGAGTTTAACTCTCCATCTCTCTCCTCTGAGAAAAGGAGCCAAGAGCCGGGAAAAGCAGGGAAGGTGCTTTCCTCTGCTCTGCAGCAGCAGGAANAATTTTAAAGACACAGAAAGGCACAGGAATCATGTCAGGGCCTAGAGCAGGCGATAGGGGATACACATCATAAAGTCAGCCCAAGACACCCCTACCCTTGCTGTTGCAAAGGTACCACGTGTGAACAGCAAGGTCCGAAGACCCCCGTCTGTAAGCTGTGCACAACATGAGTGACTGGGAGGTGGCATGGTCTGCTGCTCTGAGAAATGCAAGGGTCATAAGCTGGTTAAGAGCACACTGGCCAGTAATGCTTTTCCTTCTGGTGTACAGGCAGCTGAGCAAACTTATTCTTTGAAGGGCTAAATACCTTCTTTTATTCTCTTAATTCTTGCCTAGTCTCTGTGTTTTAGGTGGCCACTTAAGTCATCAATGAGAAAGTTATATTTAAGGCATATGGGATTTTTCTCTTCAGTAACATACAGTGTCCATATACAAACTGATGGTGAACCTTGCTGGATCCCCTTATGAAGAGAAATGGAATTGAGTAAGTCCATGGAAACTAAGGCAAGGCTCAATTTACTGCAGTTAGAACAAGTAGAATTGTAAAAATACTCCCACCTTCTCATTTAATTCAATATTTTGTAGTAAAAAGATGATGGGTCAATTTTTTTTTCCCCAAGAATTTTTTCTTCCCTATAAAGATAATACCCTGTGGAGTAAACAAGAAGCTGCCCTTTTAGTGTAATGAATGGAGAGAAAAGAGTGAGTAGATTCTTTCTGATTTTATGCACCTCATTTACTTAGGACCCTTGTGAATTAAATCCTGTCCCGTAGCATATTACATCTCTGGGAAAAGAAAAGGGAGAAGGACTTTTTGGTCTGAATAAAGCTAGTTTGTGCCACATAACAGCACTGTAGTGGGCTATGGCTTTAAATGCAAGACTTCTCTGACAAATGGACAATAGTATACCCTATAGGTACGTAATTCTTTTTCTGTAACTGGCTGCCTTTTGACCCTGAGTTCAGCACAATAACGTATTAATGCCCCTGCAACCTCAGCCCGTTTCCTGAACTAGTTTTTGTATTAAAATAGGAGATATTCCGAGTGATTTTATTTTTATCTTTTCCTCCTCTCTTTTATTCAGATACTGGCTGATGCTGGTAATGACTCAGGAGGTGATTTAGGACTAGGTTAGTGGTGCTAAGTTTCTCACTTCACCTCCGTCTCTGCCTCTGTAGACAGTACATCATCAATTGCATAACATAGCAGGATAGCAGCTTTCAGGCTGTGATTAATAATATGATTCAAGGTCTCTTGAACCCTCTGTAATTACTTCTATTAACAGATGACTTGGTGCTTAATTAGCAAGTCGTTTGGAATCAGCTCATACAGTAAGTTATATTTCATATAACTCTTCTTAGAGAGCCCCTTAGAAAGATATTTTTCTGCCTTTAAAAAAAAACCCCAATCTGTGCCATCTAAAATCAGGTATTGATTGGCAATTAGCTCTGAGGAAGCTGTGGGGGATAATTGTAGTGCACAAAATGCCACAGCCTTTGAAACACCAAAGTATATTTTCTCATGGAATGATAACTTTGATGTCATAATTATGATCATCTAACTAGCAGCGGACAGCAGAGAGAGGCCAGGCTCCAGCTGTGCCTGCAAGCTGCTGCTGGTACGTACCTGCCAGCTGCGTGGGAATGAAGTTTTACAAACACTCCATCACTGTTTTGCAGACCTTTTGCCAAGGTCTATCAGGTTCCTAAGTGACATGGCTCCTGCCATTGTCCAGAAAAGAGGCAAGTATTAACAAAGCCAATGACAAAACTGATTGCCTGGGGCTCTTAAAAACGTTGCTGAATCCAGCAGTGCAAAAGCTCAGCATGCTTAGGCATCTTCATTTTCTTGTCCCATGAGTTTAACTCTCAGAGGTGTGAAGTTCAGTTTTAATTTTTTCTCTTTTGAGATGTATAATGAATAATAAGGCGTAATTGGAGAGTGATTTATCTTAAAATGCTTGTAATTCTCACATTTAAATAGTTCTGTTCACAGTGGAGGGAAAAAAATGCAGTCGCTCTCTAAACTGCCTACACTAAGCCTCAGAGCATTTGGTGATCCTCTGGAAATGCTGCCCTGTGAAAGCGTCTGGAGTCTCAGGGGATTACTGGAGGGGTTTGAGACTCATCAGAAATGTCCCCCAGTTCAAGCATAGTTTACACTACAGGGGCCTTTAAGCATGATGCTGTCTAGTTCCACATACAGTCGGGTGTTCTGGAAACCCCAGAGCAGACCCACTGCTGTCACCTGGCCCTGGCAGGAGGTAGGGAAAAGTCCTCACTTTTGTGATTTGGACCTCTGAACTCAGCCAGCGATTAGAAAACTAAATTTTGCCAAATGCTGGAATTAAAATCACAACGTGATAGAAGCCAAGTTTCTCTAAAATAAGCTGACCTGCCAGAAAGATATGACTTGGAAAACTAGACTGGAAGCACATGCTGTTCTTTGGTTCCACTCCGGGGTTTCGGGGTTCGGGTTTTTTTTGGTTTTTTTAATTCTTTCTTTTTCCAGTGCAAACAATGCAGATTGTTTATATCATGCCTATATAATCCATCTTAAGTTTCAAGTCTCCTATCTAAAACGTTAACGTGGTATCGTGGAAATATTTTTGTACAATTTTTGGCTTTGCCAGTACACATCAAAAAATCAATTTATTTTCATTTTGAAGTGATAAGTGCAATGTGTGTATGACATACTGGTCCTCCATCTAAGCTCAGCAGATATTTGGTTGTCATGCGTTAGAGATGCTGCTTTGGGACTAGACCCTCATGTAGGGCTGTATCTAAAGCCTCTGAGAGGACTGCACAGCACAGTCCAGCAAGCCTTTACTTGTTTATTCAGATTCAAGTTAGACTTTTAAAATGGTTTTGATTAGCTCCCGATGCTTTTAGATACTCTTGCATATCAGTAGATGTGGTTTATGTTTAGAAAAGGCTCGAGTAGCCTTACCTGTTTTGTCAGTTCCTATTATTGTGTCTTGATTTGGTCCCTGATTTCAGAGAGACATTTCTAGGCCAGCACTCAGAGTACGAATGCTGTTCAAGCAGTCAAGGCTATGGTTAAAAAAGCTAAAGAATGACTTCACTAGAGCTGCCGTGATTCCAAGGCCGACATCTTCATTCCTGATGCACAGGCATTCGTACGTAGGGAGAAAAAGCAGGAATTCAGATTTGAGATATCTTTGCACTCAGTCAGGTGCAAAAGAGAATTGAAAGTGGAAAGAATTATGTCTGTCCAAACCCCTCTCCCCACAGAAACTCACACACACGTTGCCTAGGGTGTGTCAGGTGGGTCTCTGCTCAGCATCACCGCTTTGCTCACCCAGGGGTTGTTTGTCTCGTTTTTCAGTTTGCTTTACTTCATCTCGTTGCTTGCTGAGAGGCCATCATTATAGGCCTGACCCGAGTACTGGAGTTATGAAGAAGAAAAAAGTCACTCTGATGGAGAAGAGATAGTGACAAAGACTTTATTCTCCTGTCCACACCGTCAGCTGAGAGGGCCCTGCTATCAGCAGTAACTGAGCCTTGAATCGCACGTTTTCAGTGCTGCAGGAGGGAGATGGGCTTGGGTTACAAAGCCGAGTCTCACATCAATTAAAGTCTGTGTGCACAGCAGCTGCATTCAGAAAGGTGGAAGAGATTTAATCTTCACCTTTCACCTTGGGTCAAAATACAAGGTTACCAAGACAGACTTATTAAAAATGGATTGTTTCTGCCAATTTAATGTTCAAAGTTTGCAGTTATTACTAAAGCACTTTAGTATTTGCTCCCTTTGTTAAAGAAACTTGCAGTTAAACAGCAAGGAAGTAATAAAACTGTTGAAAGAAATAAATAAATGTTTATGTCGGACTTCCAAAGTCTGCAGCAGTTTTAGTCTTTCTTCTTGATAAAAACCAGAGAATTATTCTCTACTGCATCCTATTTGTGAGTAGGTGGATTATTCTGATCAAGTACAAACAGTCTCCCAGGACTGAACACTTCTTAGCTTAGATATGGTGGAAGTAAGATTTTATTTTAGTTCAAATGATTGTTTAAGAAACAAACCCTATCTGAAGCCCTGACTTCTTAGCTGCATCTCAGAAATCCTATGTCCAATTTCAACTCACCACTGAAGTCTTTGGCATCTCTCAGTGTTTTTTGAAGGAGGCTGAATGAAGCCCGAAGGGGAATATGTTGCTGATCTGTGTTCCCAGGGTGCACTAGAGATAAACAAGATATGATTAATCACATTGGTATCTCACTGCCTTTTAGACTTGTGATTTGTTTGTGAATTGAATTTGAGGACAAACATCTCAGTATGCAAATAAGCCAATCCCTACGGTCTTTGTGTTTTTCTGTGCACCTAAGTGATTTCCCCAGAGAGGTAAATACAGAGGTGGTTTGATACAGCCTGTTTTCCCAAGTTTTATGGAGAAATATGTAACTCCGAGAATATAGATGCATTCTAAAGATGGGGTCAAAACCTGTGTTTCATACGGGTAGGGGTTTGTCACTGCTGAAATCAATGGAATCTTTGTCATTGGCTTGGAAGGGTATGAATGAACAGCCTGTAAACAAGGGAAACGTAACTGTCATTATTTTACAGAAATTTCGTCGTTCCAGTTTTGCGTCATTAACCTCAGGTTGAGTAAAGCTGTCATAACAGGATAGAAAAAGCAAACTGTGCTCGTAGCAAACCTTACTCTTGAAGGAGAATATTTGGAATGAGAACTCAGCCAAGAAAGTTGAATTTCGGAGAGGAGTTCTCACCTAAAGCAGGAGTCAAACATGCGATTTGGTGTGTCTGTGCTAGGTCCTGTGTCACTCACACAGCAATTGTGTCCCTTTGAAAAAGTGATGCTGAGGGCACGCTAGTCCTCTGCACAAAGAGTGTGTATTTCATGGCTTGTGTGCATTGCTTGAGTTACAGCTCAATAGGACTTTTTAATGTATTCCAGATATGTTAAGCAACAACTGAAGAAATATGTGAAGCATGCTCTAGTCTTTGTTTGAAAACACATGTATTTTATTTATCATGTGGAAACTGTACAGTCATCACAATAGCTACACTCTGACATTTAGCTTCTTTTACTATAAAACAATACCTTTATTAAAATTGTAGCAGTACTTTTAATGAATTTTCTATTTAAATTATTATGAGTCTTATTTAGAGTTTGAATGATACAGAGTGATATTGGTCTTCACTCGCACATTAAAAAAAGGTTCTGCTCAGTGTTTCCAGGTCTGGATTAAGTCATAGGGGCCTAAGATCCCTGGTGCCATATGATGGCTTTCATTAAAAAAAAAAAAAAAGAAGAAACCTTGTTGTATATATATCTAAAGAAAGATTTAAAAAATGAACTTAATGTAACTGTCAGAGCATCTCAAAGGTTTCAACACTCTAAATACATCTTTTGCCAATCAAAAGTCACCATGTAGTCCTTGTGACAGATGCCAGCTCGCAGTATAATGTAGATGGAACAAGCTTTCCCAATCCACTGTTGCCACAATGAGCTCCCCACCCCTCAAAGCCCTCCTGCCCTCGTGGCTTGGGCACAGCTGTGCCAGGCACCGGGGCTCCACACAGGTATCAGGATCACCTGCCTGCACCCTGGGGTAGGGCTGTGTCCCAGGCCACCCGGGACAGTCCTGGCAGTGCAGCACACACACACATCGCTCTGCACCTCCTTGTTAAACACAGATGCAGCTCTTGCAAGGGCCTTGTTGTCCAGAGCTGCCTCACCTCCATCTCCTTGGATACCAGTATCCTGCAAAGGCATCTCTGTGGTACTGCATCCACGCCCTGGGGGCAAAACCAGCCTCAGGTAGGGGCTTTCTGTTGGGGCTGCGCAGGTGGAGAGGGCAGAGGTGCTCCTCCTTAACTCCTCAGAAGTCCTGACCTTCTGGGGAGTTGAGGTCAGAAACACTGGTTTTTTTTTTTTTTGGTTTGTTTGTGCAGAAAGTGTATTAAGCACCAAACTTCGAAAGACTTTAGCTAAGTTGCTAATGCTTTGCAATATTCATGTGCAAAATCTGAAAATCTTTAATATTTGAAAATGTAACCAATACTGCCTGTTAATTTACTAATCTAGGAAGTCAAGGGTATTGCAGATGAGAATGCCAGAAGTAGAGGTAGAAATGGGTGTAGCTGCTGCCTTTCTGGGTTTGAGGGGGATTTCCTTTGTGTTATTTTGCTTTCAAGTGTCTCATCACCTGTGGTGAATGTCTGTTTTGCTTCTGGTGAGGAGAATGACAAAAACTGGTGCCATTTGATTGAATTTTTTCTTCATTTCCTTCATTTATATTTTTATACAAATGCGATGATTTCGATTTTGATCAGGCTTGTACTGGGACTTTTCTGTTGCAGGACAGAATTTCTGCTGGTAGAGATTTCAGAAGTCCTTTATTCACTGGTGTTCCCTTGGCTATGGAAACTTAGTCAAGTCTTTAGTCCAAATCAGACAGATGAGAGCACTGACCACCAGGTTTTTTAACTGGGACTGCATCAGTCTCCCCTGAGTTTTTGGTATTTTGCATAAAACTTTTAAAGGTCTTCTTTTTCATCCCAACAGGGAACAGGAAAAGATTTTGCTTGAAAGCTGAAAAATTTCATGGTACAGAAACACCATTTCATATCCATATGTAATCCAGAACTGAGTTTGTCAGTGCAGTCTGAATTCTGTCTTTGATCTCTAAAAGAGAAAGGCAGCCCATGAAAATACTCTTGAACTAAAAGAACATAAACAGGCTTAAAATACCACTTTCTGATGGAGTGTATCTCACAAAACCTAGGGCCCAGTGAGTTTAGCAGGGAGACTTATGCTGCAGTAAAGGGACAATTTCAAAGCTCTGAAATTTGATTTCATTTTTAATCGAACCCTTATCTGAATTTCTTTGCTGGATTTCCAGTCTCATTATCCCATATTTGGCATTTTGTTTCCTGAGAAGTACGGCAGAACAAATCATTTTGTTGGCAAAAAATGTACACATCCAGCGGGCTTCTCTGCAGAGATCTTTTCATTTGATGAACACCTCCGATTGTCTCAGTCGATTCTTGCTGAGGAACAAATGGACAGAGAGATAAATAACGCTCTGCCTGTCTCCAGGTCCTGGAGAGGTGCGTGCCAGCCATATTCCTTGCCTCACCTGGGAAGCAGCTTTGAGGGCTCCCATCTTTTATAAAATTGATGAGGGCTCAATTGCCTGGCTGCGCTCGGCGTGCAGGGCCCTGGAGCAGAAGATTGGAGTGTAAAAGCTGGTGGGACTGGGGCATTTTCAGAGCAGGTTGATGAATTCTGAAAAGCCCAAATGACTCTCTCTGCTGATTCTTAATGAATTCTATGGGAGAGGGTCTACCAGTATGGAAAATAAGTTCTATGTTTCTTAGCATGGATCCTTTGCCACCAGAATGTCAGAAAAATATGGCACAATTATTAAAGAAACCCAACCGTAAGAGCACACACTGAATGTCCTACTAGCTCAGCAAGGAGCAATGGGGATTTGAATGACCTGAGATGGCTTAGTTGTTATCTGCCTTTTACTCTGATTTTATTCATGGAAAACTTGTTTTCCTCTCAGTGCACTACAAATAACCAGTCACCTAAAACATTAAATAATGAAATTCAAATGTACTGAGTTAATCACTGGAAAAGTGCTTCATCTGAAAACTCCACAGGGGGATCACATTTCAGAACACAAGTGTCCTTGTACAGTATGCATTTCCTCTTTGGTTCACAGGTTTGCTCATGCAGAGATTTGGAGTAATATTGAATTACTGCCTGAAGCCATGCCTGACTATCTTTTTCATTAATTACCTTCCATGGCTTTGGGACAGATTAACTGATAAATATACGAATCCCTAGTGCAGTAACCTTTACTGTGTACTTAGAATTACTGATAGGCATGTAATCTCAGAATCTGTGAAAAACTTTTTTTCTTTCTTCCTCCAGATTACTGCTGAGCTTTCACTATCTGAGTTGCCCATCCACGCTGCTGCATTGCCTTTGCCAAAAGATGCTGTTAACCAACAACTAGGACCTCTGTAAGAGTCTAGGAGGAAGACTGGTATGGCTTTTCAGAAAATACATTTGTTTCTGTTTCTTTCATATGTTAGCATGAAAAATGAGTAAAACTCCATAATGCCCTGTGCTGGGCAACAGATGCTTCAGAGTAGTCTAAGAAATGCAAACGAAGCAACTGTTTTTCTGGGGGTTTTTTTGGGTTTTTTTTTTTTCCATTTTTATCTTTCCTTAGCAAAATGTCTCAGGAACTGGTCATTCTGGAAGGCTAATCACACTGTTTACAAAAAAAAAAAAAATAGCCTAGCCTCAGTTGCAGCTGAGTTTTACGTTTCTCTGAGCTCCCCTTCAGCAAACTGTCTGCTGCAAGTTATTTGACCGGTGTACCACCTCCTCTGTGCAAAAATTACTCAGATTGTTTAAAGTTTTAAATTCACTGAGAAACGCTTCAGATACTCGTTTTGGGCATGGAGAGCTGTTGTACTTTTTTGCTCTAATTATGCCTTGTGGGTATTCTTACTGCATAATCCAGCTAGGGATCTCGTCGGACAATATTGTTGAACAGCAGCCTCTCCGGGATTGCTTGAAATTCCCCACGTGTAATCCCAAAATCTTTGCTTTAGGTGACCATTGCGAGTCAGAAGAATCACTTAACCCCAGGCTGATGAAATCAAATCAAGCCAGTATTATAAAGCATATATACAAAATTAACTGAGCTAATGTACCTGCGTACTTGTTTCTAAGGCCTTTGTATTGACGCATGTTGTAAATTGTTAATAATATGTGGTAAGAACACCTATTTGTAGGAAGTTATTGCAAGTGAACAAAACTTTTCGCTGATGTCATTACAGGAGGTCAGTTTAGATCTATTCACATCCACGGGATTGGATCTGAGTAAGAATTACACTTTTAAAGTTGTAAACATGAAATAGAACTATACAGGAGGGTAGAGCGACCAGAGCCTTTTTGATTTGTTAGTGTCTTTGACACTGATATAGAATTCCCTTCAGCAAGAGATGTTTTAAAAATAACCAACAGGGCTCTGAATGCCCCAAAAATATGGGAGTCTCGTTGCTAGTCTGTAGTTCCTTGGGGTGGAGAAAGCCTTGGTTTACATGCCCAAGTAAGCAAGTCAGTTTTATAGCAACCTCTATCCTCTTGAGCCTGAGCACTCTTATTGCTAAGCATCCATAAAATGTATGCCTCGAGTAATTTTTCTTCCATCTGTTCAGCTTGAATGGAGAACATTTGTTAAACCGTGTTTGTAGGGGTGTTCCCAGTGAAATGCATGCCCACCCTGATGTTAGGCTGGTTAACTGGTCTTTTTAAACACAAAGCTGATATTGTTAGATGGCGCAGAGCTTGAACAAGTACAAATATGAGAGAGCACCGTTTTTTCTTTTCTTCTAAACTCGAGTATTCTTTCCCATTGTCGTTCTAAAAAGAGCTAAGAAGACTAACTAACTGCCCACTTAGAATAATGAGTGGTTGAAGTCCACCTGTCAATTGCTTAAAGTTAGATTAAGCCCAGTCTTTGCAGTCCGATACTTTTTCAGATTCAAGAAGCCAGAGCTATGTAAACATTGAAAGTAATTATGTCTCTTTCTCCTCCTTTTCTTCCTTTTTTTACCCCCCCTTTTCTTTCTGATGTTAGTTATTATAGAAAAGAGTTGACTTGAGTTTCAGAGAGTCTGCCAAAAAGCCTCTGGCATTCCCTGGGGGATTGAATTTTACATTCTTCAGCAAACAATGTCTGTCTCTGGAAATGCAAGAGGAAAACACTGTTTTTCTTTTTAATCTAATATCAGTGTCTAAGGCTAATGGAGCTCTGATTTTTTATTTTCAAGCCTGAGGAACATCATGTGTTGATATTAGTATGTGCCTTTTTAAGCTTCATTTGTTATCTTTAAGCAGCTGCTAAAGTGTAAACAAGTTGTTTTTCTCTTCTGTGTTAAAAAAAGGCTCTTTACTAATCCAAAAACTCCACTGCTATTGTGCTTATTGGGCTATGCTAGCAGCAGTGAAAAAACATTATTGAATGCAGCAAATGTTTGGTTTATTTCAAAGCCTTTCTAAAGTACAAATCATCTGTTTCTTTTCAGCCTTTTCCTTGCGAGTAGAAAATTAAAAGAAATCAGTTAGCCAGGAGATAATAGCATAAGAGGTTGTCTGTGAGTTTTTTTCAAGTGTAATAAAGAAGGGATTTCATATTTCTGACAGTGATTGTACATACAAAATTCATGTAAAATCCAGAGTTTCAAAAGTGAGCTTAGCTGAGCATGTTAAAGGAGGTCTGATTTCTCAAAAGAGCAGGAAGTACAAAACTTTGTTCCTTTCAAGGTAAGGCCAGCTGAAATCTGACCTTTTGGGATTATTTATATACAGCATATACAAAAAATTCCCCTCTTTCTCTGCATTGCCCCAGCTCTGTATTTCCCTGCCAGACCACAAAGACTTTCCAAAGAGAAAAAGAGAGATGGGGTACGGGAGAAGAGTGATTTTAGACATTTTGCATAGAGACAGCAGCAGCAATGTCTGCACGTGTGCTAGAGAGGGAGTGCAACAGGTGACTTTCAGGACTGAGGCTGTTTGCCATCTCCACTGGCTGTGCCCCATCTCCAGCAAAATCCCTGCCACCAGATGTGAGTGAATTGCTAAGACCACTCCTTGAAATTTACAGGATATGTACATCTTGAAATCCTCTTCGGACTCTCATAGGAAACCTCCGCAGCTAGGAAAACAATCGTGTCCCCAAATTATTCCTTACAGCTCTCCAGATTTATTTTTTTCATTTTCTTTGATTCCTTTTACCTTTTTAGCTGGAGTTTCACTTGATAAGCAAGTTTAAAGTAATGATGTTTGCTCAGAAACCCGTGATGCACACAGAAGGAGGTGTACAAAGGCACATCTTAGGGCTGAACTGCAACTTATGCATCTCCCTTAGTCAGATGCATATAAAGTGTGGCTCAGGAGTCTTCTGGCCACTGAAGTCCAACAAGTGGCTTGCTCGGGCTGGCACTATTTAAAACCACCAAAGGACTGTGCAGAGCTCTGTGCAAGCAATTTGTCCCCTATCTGTTGGGCAGAGGGTTCTGAAACAGAGGGCACTTCTGGGTGTTTCCTCTCTTCCACAAGATTTGTTCAGAAAATGATTTTTACTCTCTTTTACTCTTTTACTCAGATTTTTTTAACCCACTCTCTCATGTCCTGTTTGAATACTTTCAGTAGGACCTTCAGCACGGCTCTGTCCTGTCCGTGCTCATGTGGGTGTCTGCTCTGGAATGAAAGGGTGTTCACATACTTGTTTTATGTTTATTTTGGAGAATAAAAGGGTTAAAGAACTGTGCCTTATTGTGGCTTTAAAGGCAGCATTTTTATGAAGCAAACTCCCTGAAGAAGCTTTGTTTCCTGCAGGTTGCTAGAAGGTGGTAGGGAAAAAACATTACACCAGCTGCAAACCTCTTGGGATCTCCCAACTCTTGAGGCAGAGTGTGTGTGTGTTTGGGGTGTAGAGGAAATAAAACCTCCTGCCAGGGTTTACCGCAGGAGTGAGAGGAAAGAAACCACTGTAGGGCTCGAATGAGCCTCCTGAACAGAGGTGTGATTTGTCACAGGATCTGCCCTTTGCTACTGAACTAACTTTTCTTTCTTTTGGTCATCTGAGATGTTTCCTGTGCTTAAACTTCCTTGGGTCTCTTCATGTGCCCTGCTGGAGGCCCTAGGAGTTTAGCTTTCTATATATTCTGCTCAGTAGAAGTTATTTAGGATGTTTTAGAAGAGCAAAATAACATGCCCGAGTGGAGTACGAGATATTTTAAACATCAGAAATATAGGTGGACTGCTATAATTTTAGCATGAATGTGTTGCAGCATCAGGTACAAATTGTGGTGAGTGATTTTTTTTTTTTTTTTTAATGTGTTTTCCCTAAAGTGATGTTGTTTTTCTCTCCCACAAACCAAGTTCTAGTCAACTGGGCATTGTTTACCCCTCAACGGCGTAACAAAAAATACAGTTCTGTAGTTTTGTCCGAATTGCAAACTGTTACTGAGGTGGATAACACTCACTCAATATCAAGACCACTAGAACTGTAGGTGTTTAAAAGGCACTTAATTGCTGTATTTTCTTGTACTCATCCCTTTTGCCGTTTTGGAAAGAGTTACGGAGAGCAGGCTTAGCAGATGCCAAGCTATCCTGCACAGAGCTGACTGCTGCAGCTCGATCCTGCACACCCAGTTCAGTTCTTCTCAGATTTAACAACCTCAGGACAGTGCTGCAGAAACCAAGCAGGCCAAGTGATTTAATACTTCATTTTCTCCCCTCTGAGCCTCTATGGATTTCATCTCACAGTAGAGGGCACTGTGCAGTTGGAGTTCGTCCTCTCAAGGAACTGTGTAAACTCCTGGTTTCCTGTAGGCATAGAGATTCCAGGGTGCTCTTCAAATTTATAATTTTAGCTCTGCTTGCTGCTCATGCTTAATTGACATGGTTATATTTTACTCCAGCTCTTGCTTTGGTTCCTAATGGATTATTTTTTCCACTCTTTGTCTCCTCTGCTGCCATGCATTGTTGTATAGCTGCACTGTTCCATCCCAGATATGGCTGTATTTTAGTGGTCAGCCAGTGGATTGCCATATCAAGTATTTAGCTAAATGCTTTGTGGATCTTTCTGTAGGAAAAGAGCTCCATTGAGACTAAGAGGATATTATTATTCCCAATGTGGTGACTAGTTTCACACATGGCTGAAGCAAAATAAATCATCGCTGTTTTTAACAAAACAGTGAGTAGACCTCTTGTTGACCACAGCATATTTGTGGTCAGCAAAGAAAGAGTCTTTTATAGCTATTAATATGCTGCCAAGGTGCTTTAGCAGAGATTTTTGCCCTAAGGGAGGTGGGCTTCCCATACCACATATTCGTGTTTCTCTGCTGAGCCCCTTTCCAGAGCCCTACCCTTGCAGAGTGATTTGTTACAAAAGTCCAGTCCCAAGGAGGGAAACAGGTTACTGAAAGAACTGATGCAGATGAATATTGCTCACACGCTGAATCTGATAAGAAAATAAGCAATGCCCTTGACTGTTCAAGTGGTAATTTTTAGTTCTGAGCAGTTGCACACAAAAAAACCTAGTGATATGTCAGCATTTCTGTTATGCACAGAATGTTAAAACCTGAAGGTTTGAAGAAAGCCCAAGTGATAGACATCCAGCATCACACTGATAGATATCCAGGAGTTTGTGTTTCCATTTCTGAGCAGTTAAACTGGTGCTCAAACATTTTTTTTTAATTGGTCTGTTTATTACACAGTGAGAGGAATGGCATTGGTCAGGTATGGGATCATCTGATTTAACACCTGTACATTGGTACCTGACTTCCTTGTGACAACTTGGGGCAAAACACAGAGATTTCTTATGCTGAGAGTCCTGCTGAGTAGACACTGATGGAGCCGGTGCTGGTTCTTCAGTGCTTCCTCCCATCATTGTGCAGAAGTCAATGTGAGCTGTTCAGCCATCTGGCCAACTGCAAGTCCTACCAGAAATTCTGAACGCTTTTCCAGTCAAAAAGCAGGAAGTTTGAACACATCGATATGCTGTTTCAAGGGCACAAATGAAATGTGGTTTCTACTAAGAACAGCAAGAAGGAAAAGATCTAAAGCAGCACATAAAGAGTCATGGGCGGTATGAGAAGCAGGGAAGGAATATAAAATAGGAAAGCTATTCTCCATAGCATATCATTATGTAAACCAAAAGCAGAACCTTTGCTTTAAAGGCTTACATTTGACTTAAACATCTTTCTTGACATACCATTTACAAAAGGGCCTATTCTGATCTCAGTCCAGCGTAAAAAGAAACGGCTCCACCGAACACATTGAAAGCTCAGTGAATTCATGGGAAGGAAAGCTCCTGTGAAATAAGCAGGGTCGTCCTTATAAATGTATCTAAACCTTCTTAAGCTCTCCAGATGAAGTTCTAAAGTTGCATGTCTGCAAACAAGAAGAATGAAAAATGCAAATAGTTTATTGAAGACATTTCTCAGCTTCTCGTGTATTTATAAATAAACTTGGGTTATATTTGTGAGGCATACAGAGCGCACTCTCTGAGTTTACTTTGCTGTCCAGCTTTCAGTTTTCACATGAAACAAATGGTTTCTGCCATCTCTAAACTGCATTAAAAGCATCTGACATTTTTTTTAAAGATATTAAATTCTTCATGACTGTTAGTCCTGAATTATTCTGTGTTCTGCCTATGCTCTGAGCTGGCCAGATACAATCCAGTTTAGACATGATGCAACTGAATCGTCATTACCACAAAGATGTGTTCAGATTAGTGTACTTGATGTCTTTTTTAGGACACTGACAGCTTATAAAAAGATACTGAAAAGAAAAATTTCTGTCTGAATGAATGCATGTGTAGAAATACATTTGGTATTTCTCTTAAAAACTTCCTGCTGCATCTGTGTCCTCTACAGGTGGGTATGTCCCTGCTCCCCAGCCATGGCACATGAGGTGGATAATGGTGCTGACAGTTCTCTGGAGAAATAGAAACAGGGATTGATTATCAGTTTAAAAAATGAAATTCAGCTGAAGTAATCCGATCAGATTTGATTTGCTATCACCTGTGGCAAACACGCTTGTTCCACAAACTGTGAAGTACAGTAAAGCCTAGAAGCTATTTTCCCTAAAGCTTCCTGGGATTCTATCTGTGCCTATATCTATTGTAATGCCCATCATCATCTTCATCATCTTGGGGCTTTTTCTTTTCACCACTGGGGATAAACACAGAGTGCTAAAATGGACTTGATTTGGTAATGGTTAATAAGAGAGTTCCTGCTGAAGCAGTTATATTGGTTGCTATTGATCAGAAATGATATATGATAATAACAGCAGAGCAGATAACACTTGATAATATTTTACTGTGGAGGAAATGTCATCCTTTTGCTGTTTCAATACCAACTGCATGGAAATGTAGAAAAAAAAATATAAATCTGTTATAAAAAAAGTCAGAAAGTTTTATGGGTTATAGTTTTCATGTATAATCAGATCCAAGTGCCAGTTTATGGCTTTATCTATCATGCTGCTTTCTCCTTCCTTCTATACTAAAATGGAAAATGTTTGAGTTTTTGTAGAAGCTGCCACACTTTTTTGCTGGACAACAAGGATGATGTTTCGGGGAGTGCCCTGAAGTTGTTTCTGAGGACTTGGATGCCAATTTTGCTGCAGGATCTCTCTGGTGCAGGACAAGCATTTTACACAACCCTGTTCCTGGGTCACTGCCTTTGAGAGGAAGGTATTGCTTTTCAGTTTCAGGAATGTTTTCTCTGTAAAAGACATTTTTAAATGACATTTTATGTGTTAAGGTTCTGTAGTGATTGATGAATATTTAACAGGATTTCACTTCTCTTGCCTTCTCCATGTTAAAATCTTAGAAACATGCATTAGTTGTTTCAGGGGAAAATTAGTACCGAAGGTCTCTGGGTTGTTATGACGGTTGTGAAACTTGCTCACAATTACCAAAAGTGCCTCGTGAGGAGCATTTAGCTGAGCTGGGAAACTTCTGAAATTTGCAGAACTCACTCCCACGTGCAGCAGTCTGGCTCTTCTTCAGAGAGCAGGGCTTTCTACGGCGGTGATGCTGAGCATCACCTTCCTCCTCCCCCTCCCCCTCCTCCTCCTCCTCCTCGCATGCAGTGCCTTCCGCTTCAACACATGAAAAGCAATGTTGGCCACCGAGGCAATCTCATTTTATCAATAAAAGCAGGGTGAGAGGCCATGTTAGGATATAACAAACCTGACCTCTCTGTTCATCGGTACCAGGCTGCTCAAGCCAGCCGCAGATATTTTAGCTGGTATTTTTGTCTGGGCCAAGCTGTTCTTGAGAAGTAAAGATTGTTTATGAAACCTCCACTGAAAGCAGGTGTTGCAGACATCCCATTAGTAACCTTTGACTTACCTTCCCCTTTGAAACTTTTCATCCCAAAGGACTGACATTTCAAAGCCCCCTCCTTTTTTTTTTTTTTTTTTGTGTCCCTCGAGTTTGCATATTGTAAACATTTTTCTTCTCTGCTCTGATGGAACAGAGCCAAAAATCTGCACAATAGGGGAACTAGATGTTAATGAGCAGAGATTGTGGGAAAATGTGTACCGGGCTGCCCTGCCTGACCTGCATGATAATGCTACATTTAGCACATTCTTTTCCATTAGTGTAGCAGGCCTTGAAATGGTAGCAAACAACATGTATTGTGAAAGTTTGTTTTAAAGAAAGCTGCTTTCCTAGGAGAGTGGAAATAAAAAAAATTATTTATTGTGTGGAGTTGGCAGAAGTACAGCTGGCTCTGGAAATATTTATGCACAAACAGTGGTGTGAAATTATATATTTTTCTTCACATTTTTGGTCAAATTGCTCTGTGTGAAGGTTTACATTATGTAAAACCCACTGATTATGTACGAGCTTGTACTGAATGAAGAAAGTTCACAATCCATGGCATTTAGGGACCGATGAGAACAAAAATGGCTATTGGACCTGTGAGGACAAAAAATATTCTCGCACTTTGGCATCTTCTAAATAGATTTTCTTTTCACTCTGGCTGTGTTCACAACCCCTTTTTAATGTGTTTATGTCAGTGGAGTTTTGTTTGTACAAAATGCTCCTGAAAAATTAATTTTGGCTCCTCTGAGCCAAGTTTCATTTAATCATAAAACGAAATTTATGTCTCGACCATATGAAAATCGTTAGGGGCAAAAGGATTCTGAGAACATAAACAACACCATGTGACTTAGACACCCAATTGCACAGCTTGAACCTATCAAGTGGTGAACATATTAAAATGCTAAAGAGAACACTTACAGTCAGCATTTGGTGTGCAATGAGTAGGGACAAATTTGTTTGCACAAAACTTCTGACTAACAAAGACGAGTACTGAAGGAATTAATAACAAAAGACTGACTGTAGATAATTTCTGAGCAGAGAAAGGGATTAAATCCGTTTAAAAAGCTGTTTCTTGCAAACTTTTTACCCAGCTAATTTTTTAATTATCCTTTTACATGTCCAACTTTGCTCTTTCAGTTAAGGACAGAGTAATTTGTGTAGTAAAAATTTCATCCAAATGCGCACTGTTTACAAATGACATTCCAGATCCTCATTGGGAAATGCTTATTTCTTCACAGTCAAAGATTCCTAAAGAGCTTTCTATGGGGAAAGAGACTTCCACTCATTACCTTAAAAACAACACTCTTATCTCTGCTGTGGAGTGTATACAGGCTCTGAGCCATATTTTGCGAAGGACAAAGCAAATTCTTTAGCAAAACATCTGCTAGATAAGAGCAGCATTCCTCAGAATAGGTTTCCTGATGAAAGAGATGCCAAAGCCTTGATTCCAAAAGTACTTCTATGCTAAAACAACTACTGTCTGTGCTGGTTCTGGTTCATGCTTTCAGGAGCAATGTCAAACCCAGGCTGACACTGAAAATGCAGAGTTGGTTAACGAGATGCTTTGGGGCTGCTCAAGTCAGCTTACCTTTTGCAGAGCAAAAGAAAAGAATGAAGTATCCATCTCGTTTTCAGGAATCTTTAAGATGGCATGAGACACATATGCAGCCAGCTGATAGGCAGTCTCTGTGCCAATTATGAGATGGGTTTCTTTCCTCCACAACACTGCCTTTGTGCCGTGAGAGCGTGTGATTCCAACAGCTGTGCCCTCAGAGTTGCTCAGGGCAGCTAAAGGGCGATGGCCTGAAGCCTGTGCACAAAGGAAGATGTTTATGTACTCTTGCTCCAGCAGGAAGGGATTCCGAGAAATACTCTCCTACCCTATCCTGCAAAACCAGAGCATGGCATTGAGGAAGGAACCGTGGTACAGGGGACTGAGTACAAATTCATCGTGTGTTCATAAAAGCCCCTTGGTAACACCAAGACAAGCTCTGTGCAGGGAACTTCCAGGACTGGAAGGCTCTGGCTGAGGCCCTGGGTTTAGCAGAGTCCTTGCTGTTTATTCTGGAGAAATCTTCATGATCCAAGTGGGTCTCTATTACCAAACTGGGTGCTCTCAGTTCCCGTTTTTCACTCTCTGTCTTCCATGCCTGTTGCTACAGTTCCAGGTTCCTGACGTCCCCTACCGCTTGGGGTGGTGAGTGCAGAACATCTCTGCCTTGTCAAATATTTCTGCGTAATGATTTGAACCAAACTTTGGCCCATGGTTATGGCAAGCACCCACGTGGTGGCCTTGTCTGTTGAAGCATCGTGCTCGTTCTCAGTTAAACTTTGGCTCATCCACATTTCTCATGGAGCTGTACCTTCATCGCATGCCTTCTCTTTGGTTGTCTTCCTCTTCATTGCACTCGAGGGATGTTGTGGTCTGTGTTTTGGGAGCTTCCCCAAGTGAAGGAATCAGGGAGTTGCACTGTAGCTGGAAACAGGAAAGCAGGAACACTGGGTCTGTGGGGAAAGAGGAGGGATCAGGAAAGTTGCTTATTCTTTTCATCTTCCTTCAGTTCCTGTCAGGCGCTGGCTATGTGTGGTTTTGATTTTAGTTTTTCAGATGGAATTCTGCAATTTGTAGACCATCACATCGCAGCTTATATATGATGATTATGCCCCCACAGCCGATGAGTGCACCCAGCCTACCTCCTTGCTGGTCCTGCATTTATGTTCTTGAAATTTTCTCCAGATTTGCTTTCAAAGCCCTGCAGAAACTATTTTTATCTTTGTTCTTTCTTCATGAATTGGTTCCTTAAGCTTCACTGTCTGAAATTCCCGTATTCTGTATGTGAGTGCCATACGAGATTGCCTCCAGCTCGGCCAATGCACGTCAGGTTTGGCTTCTTCCAGTCAGTACTAACTTCTTCTTGAGCAATTATCGTCATTCAGACTGAATTTTGTAGGGAGATCAAATCATATTGCAGACCTGTGTCTTTCCTGGATTGGTTTTGTTGGGTAGTAGAAAGTATTCATTTCACCCTGCTTTCCCACAAGCATTTGAGTGCTCACACTATTGAAACCTGGAAGATTTACGGCAGTTTTCAGCAGCAGTACCCTGCCCACGCCCATGCTCCTCTAAAAAGGTTGAATGAGGAATTATGTTATGTTAAAATTATTTCAAGTCGTTCTTGCTAAAACTTCAGGACTCGTTTGGTAAATGTGAAGTTTATTCAGAAAAACTGTATCTATTAAGTGAAGGGTTTGATCAAAAGATAAAACGTGATTCTGGATAAGAATCACAAGAATGTATTTAGATGCTTTTCCATGCAAGTCTTTACACAGTTGATCTCACATCATCTTTTTGTTTCTTATTCTGCTGTAATCTTAAGGACATTTGCAAGGGATACTTTTCAAATATTTGTTTGATCCCTTCTGATATCTTGCCATCTCTAGATTTTTAAATAGAATTCCCAAAATGGCTCTGTTGAAAACAGTATTGGTGATCCCATTTCACAAGTTATGAGGTGAGTTACGGAGAACAACTTTCCAAGCTCACTAAAGAAAAACTGGGCCTGTGTAGTCCAGTCGTCCTTACTTTCCACATCACAGGCTCTTCTTGAAAATGGAGGAGGTAATTTCTTTTGAGGCAGTGATGTTTCACAGAGTGAGTGCAGCTCTGCTCTCATGTTAAGAAATTTAAGCTTTTGAAAACCCACTAGCTGCCAAAAGACTTCTCTTTCAAGACTTTTAGCTATGGGTGATCCTCTGTTTAAAGTCTTGTCCAGCTGTGCTTTATAAATATCTCTTAACTGATAAATGAATTATTTCCTTCAGTTAAGCTCTCCATATCGCCGAGCAGAGTTTGCAAATGCACGGTTTTGCAGCAGACTTAATGGTTTTCCAAACAGGTTCTCTTGTGGTTTTATATTTGGTATTTATGCCCGGTATATTTTTAACTTGCTGGCATAATTTTGGCCCAATTTGGTGAAGCGTTGTCAATCATTGCTGCAAGACGTAGGAAAGGATACTAGAAAATGATGTCTTGCCATTTTTAATCTAACAAAACAGCTCTGCTGCTGATCTCGCTGGCTGTCTAACAGATGGGCCAGTGTCCCATGAGAAGACAGCCACTTCCTTGCATAATAAACAAAGGAGAAGTTGTCTGCAAGCCATTAGTGTATTGTAAAGTTAGATGCAATGTCTTGATATTGTCAGAATGGGTTCCTCAAGCACATTTCTTTGACATTCTGTCATAAGTCAGGCACAAGACAGCATTAAATCAAAATTAAAACTTTAAAAGGCTGCCAGCTGTTTAATTTTTTCTGACAAAAGAACCCCAGTAAAAATATCCTCCATTTTCTAAATGTTGATAACCAACAAATAGACAAGGATCGAGTAGGGTGTTTGATAGAAACAAGATCATTTGGCCCATGTGGCACATTACCAGGATGCAGTGGAGATTCCTGTCTCCTTTCACCCTTTTACAAATACAGATGTTGGTTCTAACACTATTCTTGCTTGAACTAAAAACTGGTTATTGTATAGTGGAAGCTTATGAAAATCCTGGATGGTCATTACATTATAATTGGGTTGGGTTTTTTTATGGGACACTTAAGGAAAATTATAAGACCCACAAAAAAATTACTGTGTTTTTCTTAAGAGTACTTTCCCTTATATTCGGAAGGCAACATACTGTTTATACATAAAACTCTGTTTCTGGCCACTTTTCATTAGAATTTTCACTGAAGTAGAAAGAAGTAACAAGTGTTATCGTTTGCAGAAGAAATAGGTTTTGCGCTGAAATGGATTTCCCACCTTTTAAAAAATCATTACATATATTTCAATTGGAAATCATATTTCCAATATTGAACTGGAAATTATTCTTTCTCTGTGGTTCTGCCAGAAAAAAACAAATTGTACAGCTCTCAAAAAAAATTTTTTTACCCAATTACTCGTGGCAGTTTTGGCACCCAAAAAAAAAAAAAGATAATCAGTTCCCAGATGTGTAATTCTGTTTAAGCCTTTAGGACATGAAGCTGCTGAGCAATGTGCTACTTACTTAGCTGTCCCGACAGGTCTTCAGACCTTCCCACTAAAATTCCATGTTTAAGATAGAGGCAGAAATAAATTCAGTGATCTGAGAGAGAAAAACAAAAAAAGTACACCCTATCTGAATAGACTGAGGTGATGATCCCTTTTTTATCCATCTTAAAACTAAAAAGGGCTTAAAGCTAGAAATAAAGCCTTTCACATGGCCACTGGTAAAGTCTTTTAAGGAACTACTGTAAACTGAGGAACTGACAAAATCCAATGAATATTACAAATAACACTGCAGACTGATTCTGTTTGACTTTTATTATCGTTTGACAACTCGTATTTCTGTTTCTAGAGCACGTTATCAGTAGAGGCAATTTCAAGAAAAGACATGCTGAAATTAATGTAAGTCCCACGTCACAGTTTTTTATCTCCTCAGCTTTAGAGTGAATGAAATTGGTCCAATTTGTGGGGGGGAAAAAAAAACCTGAAAAATAAAAGAGGGATTTTTCAGAAAAATCAGTCATATCTGAGTTTTTGTATTCAGATTATGTGAAGGAATGTGCAGTATACTGCACATCTCCTGAAGTGTTCTGGCTTTTTGGCTCAGTAATTGTGTATGTAGTACTTTTGTCACCTTGCCTCTTCTTTGTTGTTCACAGGAAAAAAATGTAAAGTTTTATTAGTTTGCTAAATGGTGAGATGTTCTACACATTTATTAGGAACATAAATACTGAAAATGTACCTTGACTTGTTCACTGTAACCCGGCTTGGTTTTGTTTTAGCCCATATGCTGTTTCATTTCATTCCAGAGATGTAGGCAGCAAGTCACTAGATCATCACAAGACAGATGCAGTGTTTATGATGTTTATGTTAACTAGCGAAATTAAGTGACCCAGATGTGTTATGGGAAACCCCTGTTTAACCTGGGGTTGTATGATAATTGTCAGAAAGCTAATTTTAAAATGTCCCCCAAAGAATCTCCCATTTCTGTCGATTGCTTTCTATCTTTACTTGTCATTCTTAGGAAATTGCATGAAACCCACTTCTCCACAAAGGCTGTGTAACCTGTGGAAGTAATAATGCCACAGTTATAAATACCGAGCGGTATCACTGAGAACGACTGTCTCGTTTCGTTGCCCATTCATTATCAGAGAAAATCGAAGTATTTACAAAGGACCTCAGGACAGTTCTGTGGGATATAAAACAGAGCCAGGGGCTTGAGGCAGGGTTTTGATGCTTTGAAGCAGCTTTCCAGTATTGTATTTGAAACAGTATAAAGAATAGTAACTTCTTCTTAATCCTCTCTTTGAATAAAACAGTGACATTTCAAAGGCTGAGACAGTTTTGAAAACATAACTAAGCTGAACCCCTTTAGCTTTGCATCGTGCTAATTCTGTGGGATCATATGTAACCAATGGCTAAAGCGAATAACTGGATCAAGATTTGTGCCTCTAGTTGAGCAGGACCTCTGGTTCATACTTTGAATCAAGCCAACCCTGAACATTTTTTTCCCCTCATTGATCCCCGCTAGGAAGTTCCATGAAAAGCACAGGCAGCACAATGCATCAGCTCTTTTCATCGGGGCTTTTTAGGTCCTGGAAAAAGTGAACAAAAATATTCGGGCTGCTCTGTTTTTAATGAAGGTCATGGCACTGCATTTTGTATCTGTTATTTTCTTCAATAAGTTTGTATCCCTTTTAGTGTAGACAGGGAAAAATAGAGCTAGAATTCATGGATTTTCTCCAAATAGGCCACAAAACAGCAGTTTAATAAGACAAATTATTTTAAAATAATATCATTGCAACATTTTTCTCCTCAATAAGTAGAATAATTCCTTGAATTCCTTTATTATTTCTAATCTCTTATGTCAGAGGAAAATGATGACTTCCATCATGAAATCAAAAGAAAGAAAACCTGTCGCAATTGATACCGTAATTAAAAAGCGGAATTAAAAGATCAAAATCCTTGAAGGAAGCGGTCTTGCACAAGTCTTCTCAATGCATCCAAAATCCACGGACAACTTATGTACTCAATTCACATCAAACAATACGGTTTGGGGCCTGCCATCAGGTTCCGTGGGCCGATGTGTGTTGGGTCACAGCAGAGCTCTGCCGTGCCTGTGGCCTTGTGCCGCGGCGTCCCGGCAAGCTGGGCACCGCGGCGGTGCTCGGTGCCAGAGCCGCTGATTGCAGGCCACAGCACCGCATCTGATTATCAGAAAACTCTGACAAAAGCAAGAGTTTGGGCTCCCTGACTCAACTCGCTTGCTGTGGCAGACAACTGCGTCACTGTAATTCTGTGTATAAATCTAATGTCCCTACTAGAAGGTTGTGCCAGAATCCTGCTGCTATGACCATTTCAGACGTTCTCCCGCTTTTCAATTGCCCTGGTGGCTGTGCTGAACTCTTTGCTGCCTCTGCTACCAAGCACAGATAAAATAATTGAACGCATGCACTCTTGGCCTACATTTTGTGAAGTTATAAGCCAAGTTGTCTTAATTTTATCTCATGAGAGAGGCTACCTATTCCTCTTATCATCTCAATAGACCCTCTTTGTATGTCTTCCAGTCTTTTACCTTGAATGTCAGTGATGAGAAGTTATATGCATGGCCTCAGGTGCATTAGTACTAGGGCATGGTGCAATAGTTTCAGTAATTCCCTTTTCTACTTTGCCTGAAGCCTGGAGAGGTTGCATTTGCTTTTTTTAAGTGCTGACTGTGCTGATCAAATAAAATACGAAGCTCATTTTCCTCCTTTGTTGCGTAAATCACAGTCTCTGAGCTTGGAAGGGAAAGTCTGTTTTTCTCTTGCTGATCTGTTGCTGTCCATGCAGCTGAATCCTGTTAAGATCGTTCCTGTGCAATACTCCTGCCTTCCTCAGCAGGGACAGAGCTCCCCGGCTTCATGGGATCAGCAACTTTGAATGGAGCATTTCTACTGATTTTTTTCCAAAGTCATTAATGAAAGTATTAAATGCATCCTGCTCCAGACTAATGGTTTTTAGGTGCACATCTCATAACCTTCCAGTCCTTCAGGTTTGTGCTTTGTTGCGTTTTTGGGGCTTTCTTTTAATATCATCAGTTCTTATTTGGTTTGTTATATCTATTGAAATGTTGGAACTAATATTCACCTTCTCAATATTATTTTTTTTCCCCTTGGAAACATATCCAACGATTTTCTGAAAGCCAGATAATTTCCTTTGTCATGCAGTAGTGTGTGGCGTACTTTTGGCGTACCTTTGACAACCCTCAGGCCTATTTTATTCTGTTTTCCTTTTATCTTGAGGGGTCTTCAATTTAACCTCACTGTTTTTTCCTAGGTTCTGGTGTTGAGTAACAGCCCATGATGGCACCTGTGATTGCTCAGACCACTCATTTCCCACTCTGAAATATAATTCTCTTATAGTTGTGTCGTACCAATACAGTGGCTTGAGTTCAGCTCTTTTGTATGGAGATTCCTTGGTGTTTCTTGACTTCAGTACATTTAACTCTGAGCTTTTCTTTCATTTCTGTTCATATTAATTACCTTTTCTTGTGTGCAATTGTTCAACATCATTAGAAAATGAGCTGCTCTCGACAGCAATAACAAGATCTTTGTGAGTAACTTCCCAAATATCATAATTAAAACCTATGTTTCATTAGGTTCTCAAGTGTTCTGTTAACTCTAGACAAAGGGGGGATTTTCATAGTTACAGACAGGATTTAGACATCAAATCTCACCATTTCACCTTTAGAAAGTCTTCCCATGAAAGTCTATATGATTTCTGAACCATTGTTTCTCAGGAGGCAGAGAGTAACATAAGGAGCAGCTACCTCTGACTTTTTTTAATACCTGCCAGCTCTGTAGCACCTCTGGCCTTTTTCTTCGGGGCTTCAGTAATTAGAGCTGTGTGAAGTTTCACACGTAGAATGGAACTGGATGATTCTGGCATCTAATCAGGTCAAAGGCTAAATTCCTCTGGTGTGCAACATGTTACCCTAGGCTGAATTATAGCCTTGTAAACCGGAATGGTTAGATCCTTAACTCTGGAATATTACCTTGTTAATTTTTTTTGCAATAGATAAGGAACCACCACATCACACAACTGTCAATTTTATATCACTGCTGACATCTTTTGCCCACGCCTGAATTGCAGGACGTGTTTCTGTGCTGTGTTGCAATATCTCTTTGCTTTCCTCATTGCAGGAGGGTACGTGGATGACACAAAGCATCCCACGGCCTCGGCCCAACAGGCTGATCCACTGCTGACATACAGCAGTGTAGCTGCCTGATTGTGTGCTCTGTGAGTCTGGCCCCAAATGTGGCAATCTCACTGCGAGCGGTAACCGCCGGTCTGAACTGGAATGCGTAAGCTGGCATGCTTGATTTAAAGGGTATAAACTGGTTATGGCCTTGACACTGCCGTGAGAATTACGAGCTCTGATCATGCAAATCAGGGTTCTTAGAGGAATCAGACGGTAAGGAAGCTTTGCAGATAAGTAAGCATTTGGGCACAAGTTTTAAACAACCTCTGTGTAGAATTCCGCTTGGTGCCAAGTGCTTGGAGAGCTAGATACCCGTTTGTTGCGTGCTTTCTAAAGTTGGACTGCCTATTTTGTTTGTGATGTATTTAAAGTTCTGAAACCTTTCCTTAAGATTTATATGTCCTTCCAAAGGGCACCCGGTGAATAGGCTAAATGCTTGGCATGCTTTCATCCTGGCTCTGGCAAAGGCTGTGGATAACTGGGTCCACAGTTTGAAAATGCAACTCTCCCCCTTAACAGTTCTCTTTAGTTTGGCAGTCGATCACTTGTATCAAGATGAAGTTGCCTTTGGCCAAGCCTCTGGGATCTCTGCAAAGCTTTTCTCAGCCACAAATCATTTCTTCATTCATCATGGCACTTGACATCTTTGGTGTTATAAATTAGCTCAAGAGGGTGGACACCCATTTCACCTCCTCACCAAGGGCTCAGTTCTCATGTTTTCTGAAGTTATTTATTTTTGCTTTAGGGGACAATGCAGTTTTACTCTGTTTCTGCGCTATCAAGAGAACAAGTCCCTTTGAGCCAAACACCTGCTTTCCTTTAGCAAGAATGATGGGGAAATGCCTTTTGAAAAGGCTCTATTTATCTACTTTCTTAATTTACAAAAAGTCTCTTATTACTCAGATCCCCAGAGGTTTAGTCAAGAAGTATAGCGGACCAAAGTAAAAAAGAAAAGGAAAAACAAAGTACTGCCTTTCTCTTGCCACAACGGGGACAAAACCGTGGCAGTGTGCCCTCAAGGTTACCAGACCTTTATTCTCTCATGGAGTCAAAATCCAGAAGCAAGTGGTCTTCACTACGAAAACAATGCATCATTTGAGAGGCTTTGCTGGCCAACGCTTGCAAGTTGGGAGCTATTTGAGACACACTGAATGTTACTTCACCTTGCAGGCTCCAGTCTCCTCATCCAGACACTTCCCCTCAAGATGAACACAGAGATGGCTGCTCTTGTTTGAAAGTGCTCAGGATGTTCATGGAGGCTTTGACCTGCCATGATTTCATGCTTCTGCACCACTCTCTCTTAGCTGGCAAATCAAGAGAAAGATGGCACAAAGCCTTATTCTTATTCTTAGCTAAGAGTGATAAGCACCTAAATCTTATCAAATTCCTAATTTTCATATTATTTTTTGGGAATCACATCCTCAATTCTTTTTTTCCCCACAGGTTTTAAGGTGGCAATTTGCAGATATAACATGACTATTCTGCATAGCATTGCCACGATTTCTGGGTATGCCACATCCTTCTGTCCATCATGAGCGGTGTCTTGCAGTGCCACGGGGAAGTGCTGGCTTTGTTGATGCATCTGAGCCCTTACATAGTGCCAGAAATTGTAAGTAGCAGTTCATGTTCTGTGGACTAAAGAGCACAAACACTCTAAGCATGCATGCGATGGATTCGACTACAATTGAAGTTGTTGTGACCTCAGTTACTCTTTCATCGTAACAGTGCCTGAAGAGCTCAGTCAGACACTTGTCCTGCACAAACACACAGAGGAAAAGGTATTTCTTGCTATAAAATGGTTTATACCCTTGGGTCACCCTGCTTCTAGTTTATTATCCTGGTCTAGTATGTGCAGAATGGTGTGGTCTCATTTGTTTCTAGTCTAACGTTCTCAGGCCAGCACAGGACAGGGACGTGACTCTGACAGTGACTCCTATGCCTGCAGCTGATCCTGAGCACTTCGAGCAGTGTTTGTTCAGTTTTGGCCTTGGCAGGTGGCCTGTGGCCCACGAGCCACTGCACAACCCTCAATGCTGCCTTCACACAGCTTTTTGCATCTTCCTAAAACGAGTCCTCTCTGAGGCCAGGTTGCTGCACCTCTTTTTGCTTTTCCCTCTGGGCTACTGTTCATCCAGCTGTTGGCTAAAATAAGGAAGGCAACATTGCCTTCAGATTGGATCTTTTCCCTCCAACTCAATCCAGATTTGGGAAAGTATCTAGGAGTCACAGGAATAAGAATATCTATAAAGAAATTACCTTAACTAAAGGTGGGTTTGCCTTGTATATTGGGGGTTTTTCTTTGCTTGTTTTTGTTTTGTTTTTTTTTCTTCCCATGGTAACGAGTGAATTCTAGTCAGTCCCAGAATGTGCAAGCTTCGGATGCAGGTCTCGGGTCAGGGTGAACTGGGGCAAGATCTGAGGTTTGGTTCCTCCTGTCACAGGCAACTCAACTATCCTAATCTGGAGATTAGTGGCAACCGTGTGGGGGAATTTTTCATGTTATTCTCTGTTGAAGAGAGTTTAAAAAAAAAGAAAAAGGGGTGTCAGCTTTCTAAATAAAATATACAGAGATTTTAGGAGAAGAATAATAATTTTCTGCATGAGCAGAGGATGCAGATTGACTGTAACACATATATTTTACAGTTTAGTGGTGATAACAGAACAGAGTTTTCAGCGGAAAGGAGGGGCAATTTAGGGCCTTTTGGTGCCCTAAACTCTAAGTTTCCTCATTTCCAGCAGTTGGGTGGGGTGGCAGAGAAAGAAATAAAAAAATCAAAAAATCTTCAATCTTAATCTGGAATCCTTTAGAGATGCAGTGTGTTATGAGTAACAGTGTATTGGCATTGAAACGAAAAGTTGAGGAAAGGACAAATATTTATGACTTAGATCTTTTCAAGCTCCGCAGAAATGAATTTTCAACTTGGTCTCAGATACCACACTGTAGCCTAGATTGTGTATGCTGTGAACATCATGTAGAGAGTGTCGTGTCTCTCTTAGCTGTGTGCTTAGGCACTGTGTCATCGGCGGCAGAGCGTACTTAGAAATATTTTCCATAATGGCAACTTTGAGATTACGTGTGACTTCAAATGTGAAACAGTTCAAGATATGTTTGCACACCTAAATGGAAAAGCAACTGCAGAAGCAAAATGTAATGTTTATGATAAATTGCATGCAATTTTACAGGCACAGCGATTCATTTCAAGCACGTTTCCTCCCATTTACACACCCATCGTTGTACTAGGAGAGTGTCTTGTACTTAGTATATCTCTTTCATGTGAACAAATAAACTAGACTTTACAGAGAGCTGCAAAATCAGTTGTGTGTGGTGAAACTGGTTTAAAGAGAACAAGAGTCAGATGCCTTTTATTCTGAATAAATACGCACTTGACAGGTAACCTAGATGGACTCTAGTTCGATAATGAGTAGTAAAAAAATCTGAAAGTCTGATGAAATGTCAAAAAAATATTTACTTTTCCTTTCTCATTTTCCTTTTTAAGGCCTTGAAAATGTTAATTGAAGTTTGGCTAAAAGTTTCTAGTGAGTGTGTGAGAGTAGTCCAGAGGCTGGATCTCCGAAATGTGAAGGAAATCCTTTGTATGTGCTTCTGTTGGCAGAGGGAAGCTTGTGCACTAGGGAGGCTTCTTGAGTTTTGAGTCCATTTTTGTTCAGGTGACATTTTCATTTGCTCTTCTCTCGCTGGATTTGGTAAGGACTTGCCTCAGAATGGCCCAGTATAGTTTAATGTACAAAAATTACTACATTGAGGAAAGCAGTCATTCTCAAGAGCAAACACATAATCTCATACACGAAACACACCTTGGATCTTACTCATTTCTCACTGACATAAGGTGTAATTTAGTTGTCTGAAATGGAGTCATTCATGATGTACGTCAGAAACAGGCCCAGAAATGCTATTTTTAACACTCACACACACACACACACACACACACACAGAGAGCCAAGTGACATTTAATTTTTTCACATTCACTCCGCAGTGTTGTTGTACACATCCTCGGTGGCATTATTAAGCGGAGCTTTTCAAACAGATGAAGTATGTTACTTGCTGTGGCTAAACTGTAATGAAAGAAGAGGTGGCTGTTTGCCAGTGAATGGTGTGTAGCTTGTAGAAGCATGTAATTACATAAATCACAAACATATGCAGAAGATGTTTTCTCTTTACATTTAACTGGTGTTGCCTGGAGCTATAGCTGCTTGCAACTCTATTTAATTACCATAATTATTTTAAATGTGTATATCTGGGCAATCTTTGAGCTTTATGAGAATGTTATTCATACCTTATCTGCAAAAATCTAGAGGGTCCCATTCTTCCCCAAGGGGCTGCAGTAACCAGTGTTCTCCAGATTTCAGGCATAGGGTAGCTGTAATGTTTATACCTTTACTTTGAATTAGAGGTTTTTAAAAAACCTGAGCCTCTGAAACTAATCAGATCTTGAAATCTCAGTAGACGCTATAATTTCCTGGTAGGAAATTAAGCATTGTACATTGTTTGTGGAAAGAAAGTACCTGGAGAGGTCCTGATTAGCTCCTTTTACCTCTTTAATTTGCTGACTGTGTAAATGCTGTTTGGCCAAACAGATTGACAAGTGTCTCGAAAAGGTATTGATTGTGTTAAAATGGATGCTTCCTATGGGAAATGCAAAAAAAGCCTGACAGACTAGTTGGGATTTTCCAGTTCATTTTGTCGAGCAGTGAAATGAGTTGGAGTGGAGCATTTTTCTAAATTCTCTTTTGCACTAGTGTAAACCCAATTCAAATAGCTGATGCTAATGGAGTTGCCCCAGAAACACCACAGTGTAACGTGGGCTTTCGGTTCTTCTCCCGTTTATGTCAGTCTTGTGTTGACTTCATGCCATTTGATATTGGCGGAGTTACTCATGGCTCAGACCAATACAAATGGGAGAAGACGTGAGAATCCTCCTTATGTAGAGGATGACCAGCCAATGTAGACACACCTCAGTTTGCCCTCACCAATGTGAAGTATAGAATTCCTGCAGCTGAATCCATTGGAAGTGGTAAAACACTCAGGACTAAGAAATCTGATAGCTAAATAACCCCAAAATGCCGAGCTGTGGGAACCATAAGCAACTGTCACACACAGCTGCTGAAGAACTACTGCTATGGAATCCTTGCTCGCTGAAAGACCAAGAAAGGCAGGTTTTGTGAGAAAAAAAACCACTTTGGCTCTGCATTTATAAAAACACGTGTTTATGGACAAACGAGCTTTGCCTATGTTACAAAAACCAGTTGGTCAAACACCTGAATGTAAAGATAGTGAAGCTGCAAAGGGTTCATGTTACAGTAAAACAAGAAATGGCAATTATTAGAAATTTTGGGAAGCCTAGCCCTAGAAATCAGGTAAATATAGAGAAATACCCAATGGAGAATCAGGCTGAGCCAACACAGTACTTTTACTTCATTCAGTGTCAGGGAAACACGGTAATCGTTTGCACCTTATGGTTTTTGTCAGCCACTGTAGTTAACCTTGCAAATGATGCCTCCTTAAAGAGCTTTTGTAAGCCACGAGATTGTTTTTGTTTGGTCATAGTGTGACATGCCAGCTGTAGATCATATGTGCAGTTTTGGGACGTGGCTTAGTCTTCTCTTCCACCACCCAAGAGGCAACATACACAAAGCAGTAGTGTCACAGATTAGTTGCTACAATCTCTTGTGGAAAAAAAAAAAAAGGGAAGCCTCTGGAATGCCAGGGAACAATGCACTTTCCACATCAGAGGCCGGTTTATTTAATAACCACAAATTATTTCAGGTAATTTGGCACCAATTTAATTGCACCCACAAGAATGTCCTCAACAACAACAACAAAAAGAAGTAACAAAAGAACCACCCCTACTACCAACCCCGTCAGGATGAACTGAAGGCAGAGTTTCCATTCATTAAATTATGATTAGCCTTGCTAATACCTTGTCTATCAAATCCCCATTCCGTGCTGCCGACACATGAAAGGGAAACATGTATGTGATGTTTTGAAAAGGAAGTTGATGGAAAGTGATGTTTTTCCCATGCATTAGAATGACAGTAAAATCCTTCAGATGATGGTGCACACTAAAACAGTCATTAAAAATGCAGGTTATAAACATTAAAATTAAATTAAATGAAATTAAAATCTACCTAAGGCATTGTCAGTTGATGTCTTTCATTAATCCAAAGAGCAAAATTTACTAACTTTGAGGAGCAATTAATCTGGATTTGTTGGTAGATTTCATTCTGTTCTATTTCATTTCACATATTTTCAAATCTCTGTGTGATTGAAAGACTCTGATGGTTGCATTCACCTACCAACTCTGTAGTATCAGCATCTCTACAGAGAGTGATATATGCCCTGTCAGTAGGCTACAAAGCTCTTTACTGAATAGCAGAAGAATGTGGGAATGGGAAATCCCCCTAGTTTTGCCTCTAGGAAGAATAAATCTTGGTCATTTCAGATAGTGAAACTGATCATAGACATTTGAAAGATTTGTTTTAAAAGCTGATGCTGGAGATCTGGTGCGAATTCCATTTAATTCAAGTGTTTTGGGTTCTCTCCAGCACAGTGGAGAAATCTCCTTCTGGCCTCCCTGAAATGCTTTTACCTGCAGTTGACCAAAGGTAGCGCCACAGAAAGAAAAGATGTCTTTATGAGAAAGCCTTTGTACTTCTGCTCATGAAAGCCATGTTCACTGTGGCTGTGTTCACAGGGGTATTTTACCCTTCTGTGGACCAGAAGAGAGCCTAGAAGCCAAGTTTTGGTACAAAGTCCCTGCCTAAAAATAAGAAAAGAATTTCAAGCAAATTGAGACAATATGATTTTTCCTTAAAATCTGAGAATCATTTTGTTTGTACCTGATCAAAGATTCCTTAAGATAAAACAAAAAGTTCTGATTCCAAGAGAGAAGGAGACCATGGTCATTGTTCATTATTCCCAGACTAAGTACTGTCCGTGTTTCCAGCTTTGTGACAATTGGCTATTTTGGCTCTGATCGTTGCATTCTCCAAAAAAAGTCTATCTCAATATGTGTTTCCTTTATCTTTGAGTGTGCTGCAGGCAATTGCATCTGTTTGGGTTTTTAAATCCTATTCTTTAAAAATTCTTTTTAAATTCCTTTGATTCTTTTAAATTCTTCTAAAATCCTATTCCTTAAAATCCTGGTTTTAAAAATCCTATTGAAATTCCTGTATCTCTTCAGTCAGGCCTTTCAGTGACCAGCTACATAAATACTGCTACAATTAAAAAGAAATTCTCAGATCTCTGAGTGATAAGAATTTGGTACTATGGACAGTTTCAGCCTGAATTTTATTTGGTTTGCAAAGGGTTTATTTTTATCATAACTGAAACGGTTGCATGATTGAGGGAGAGAGGAGAAAAAATAGATTCTGCACGTTAACAATAATAATTAGATGACATCTGTGAGATGAAACAATACATCAGGAATTACCTAACTTCATTCAAGCCCGCCGTCATAAAGTTTGCAAAACATTTGATCTTCTGTTAGGAATACGTGGTAAATTCCCCATCTTAAAGTTATATCCATACAATGAGGGGCCTTAGTACTCGAGACTTGAAGGGAAAGGGGCTGGATGTGATTACAAATTGAACCGTAACGCAATCTGTGCTTTTTCAGTCAAGTTTTCCAGTGATGGTTGAGGTTGGCTAACGATTTCTTTCCTGTGCACTGCCCTAAGAAGCTGTTCTGTTTCTCCAGGGCACCTTGGCAAGAGACTTGAAGATTTTTAAAATCCCTAATTAATGCCAGGTATTTCACTTCACTTTTATTTTTAAAACATGAAAAAAAAAAAAAATTACTGAGCCAAAGTGAAAAACAAGTATTTTCCATTTGCCATTCATTACAGATGTCAGACAGCCATAAATATAGAAATGGTCAGCTGCAGGTGTAACCTAGTTCTGTTGTGTAATGCACACTCTGTTCCTATAACATTACTAAAAATGGGCTGTCTGGCTAATAAATAGCACTACCGTTACACAGTAAAAGGTGAAAATTAATGTGAATGCTGCTGGTGAGTTAGCCATATTAACAAGCCAATCATGAAGTATTAGCAGTTATAATGGGGAGCAACATAAACTTTTAAGAGCTTCTGCAAAAGCTTTCAGTCCTTTCAATGTTGGGAATTTAAAACGAGTGCTGTCCGGTCACTTTATTTCTTTAAATTTGGGAGGAAAAGTATGTAGGAAGTTTTAAAAGAAAGTCACTGGCATCTGCATCTAAAAATTAAAAAAAAAAAAAGAATTTAAAAAAAGAAAAAATTTTGAGTCCGACCCACATATATCACTATTGTTTCAGATGCTCCTCTGGTAAAGCTCTCTTGCCTTCATCAAAGGTTCTGGCCCATGCATGATAACCTTTGATAGCGAACTGATAAAGAACTGATAACCCCTTACTGATAGCAAAATCTCTTCCACACCAGAGCAAGAAGGGAGTGCAATCTGAAATGGCAGTGAGTAAAGGCAGACAATAAACAAACAAAAGACTAATTGATTTCTTCTACTCAGACACAGAGCTGTGTCTGACCAACAGCCATCCGGCCCCGTGTCCCCTTGCTGTTGTTGCACGGTACTTTGGGAAACATTTAAGACCAGACCATGTAACCTATGTTTCCTTCCTGGAGTTTCTTTCCAGATTGCGTCAACATTTGAGGGAGTTTCTGGAACAGACGTATCTTGGCCATTGTGGGTAATACCCAGCAACAGATCTCTCATCTCCAAATTGCCTAATCCTTCTCCGAATCCAATGTGATGCCTGTAGCGCCCAGTGACAGGGAGCACTACAATTTAATTGTGTGCTGTGTGAAATGCAGCATGCTGAGAGTTACAGCCTTTGCCAGGGTGGTTCGTAGGTCCCGCTCGTATGTCCTCAAAGACTTGCTGTTGTGTGTAGTCCTAGAATGTCTGCCTGTATATCCTGCACATCTGGGGAGAAACCACATGCAGTCTGGCCCGAGATGATAAGTAGGGTGATGGGAATCTGCCTGATTAGTAACATATTTTGTGGGTTGCTTATATTTGAGTCAAATGTGCTAATTCCCCCTCTCTGTCTTTCTCCCATTCTTTTAATTTTATTCTTGGCTGCAGAAAAGTCGCTAAAGAAAAATGTACCTTGAAAGGAAGCTTGTTATGCTTGGCAATGCTTTATTATGTTGCTGTGCCTCTGCACCATATTTGATCTGAACTTACTTCATAGTAGTAAGCAGATAAGTAGGAGATAAGTAGATTAAAAAGAAAATTAATTGGAAATAGTTCTATTTCATTTATTGGCTGCTAACACACATCAGAGAGCAAAAATTAAAAGACAAATGTCTATCAACTCAAAAAAACAAATCTGCTCTCAAATCTAGTGCTATGAGCTCCTGTGGAATACTTCAAAATGACATTCCTAACCTGCCTGAACAAGAGCATAGGGAAGAACTGACAGTCATTTTATTCTGTTCCATACTTCTGAAATTATTTCAGTAAAAATTTTGTATTTCCTAACGTCAAGTGCCTATGAGTTTGTTTTGCAACGACATTTTTAATTGCAGTTTATCAGCACTATGATTGGATGCATGTTGTGGTGCAGAGGAGAAGGAGGAGGGAATTGAATTATTGCTCATATATAAAGTGATGTTAAATTCTGATCTCAGTCAAGTTAATATCCAAGTTGGGAGTTCAGTGGAAGCTGAGCAGACCCTAAGAATGGATATTGCTTGTGACCAACAAACAAACAGGCAGCTTCAAAAATTTCTTGTCTCCAGTCCCTCACAGCAGCTGTGAACTGCTTTGGTTGGGAGCGTTGCTGCCCAAGAGCTATCCACTGTTTCCAAGTGTGGGGCCAGAAGACGTGGATGCAGGTCAGGAACAGGGACCCAGCAAGGCAGCTCCTCCTTTGCCCCAAGTGCGTGTTCACGTGGGGTTTGATCCTCACAGCCTTTAAACAAGCGGAGGAGGCAGCAGTGCCATTTCCCATGGCAGGCACAGCGCTCGCTGAGGAAGGCACTGTAATGCAGATCAGAATTTGCTGTCTGTGGGTTTAACAGCTGGTTTGGGAAATGGCTGTGATTTTACAAGCCAGCTCCACTAAACCAGACAAAACTGCCCTTGGTGGTCTCCGCTTTGAGTTGCAGTTTAAAGCTACTGAATTTCCACGGTTACATTTAGTAGGCTCCCCCAGTGAAACCCAGGTGAAATGCTGCTACCGGGAGGTATCCCCTGGGAAAGAAAGGACAGGTTACACAAGGAGACAGGCTCAGAAGCACGCCAGAGGGGTGAGATCCCGTATGAACTACGGCTTCTTGAATTATCTTTCTGATGCCTGAGGGGAAGTGGACGTTTGTCAAGAAAGCAGATTGTAGGGAAATGCCTTGCTGATTTTGCAGTGCTAATGCTATCCTGAGTTAAAACATTTGACGATTACCCATCCCTGCTCAAAACACAAGTATCTGTGAAATTTCATTGAGGAGAACAACACGGAGCCAAAACAGCTTTGGGCCTTGCGAAAGATAAAGAGAGCATATCAAGGATGCACTAGTGGTTCTATGCCTCCTGTTGTATTCCGGAGTTTGTAGCAGTCACAGAAACCATTTACTGTTCCATTTAGGAAGGAAATAGCTCTAAATCATAGCTAAGGTAGTTCATAATTCCTATAAAGTGTACTTAAGAGTTATCAGTGTCTTAAACAAACTTCCACTCTAGATACTGTATGCCACAAATGGTGCTTCCAAATTCAGTCTTCAGTTATAACTGAACTGGCAGGCAGCAGCCCAGAGAAAACAACGTTGTTCTATCTGTGTGAATTATAAAGTGTTTTCATACTTTAAGAAATAGCTGCTGACTGGCTCAAAAATAAGCACAAGAATTGTTGTTATGTTGGAAAGATGGCTTTTGCAAAAAACCTCAGACAATATCTACATGACTAGTGAGCTAACCTAGTATTTTTCATTGGCATGTCATCTCCACACTCTTCATCTCTCCACTAACTTTTCAACTTTTTCTTTTCCCCCACAGGAAAAGAGCAGGAATTTAACCTACTTTGTTACAGAGAAAAAACGAAGAAATTGAGCAAAATACTATTTTCTAAAATACGTTACTGAAAACAGAAATGGAAAATAGGAAAGTGGGAAAGAGATAGGGCCATTTAAAAAGCCAGAGAGAGGAAAAAAAAAAAGGAGTGATAGAAAGGTAAAATGAAAACAGAGAGCACGGTGAAAGAGCTGATAGGCAGGTAAAATGAAGCAGCAATAAAGAGAAGATTATGAGAAAAGGTAGTAACAAAGAGAAAGAGATGGAGAATAATCACAGGCAGAAATGAAAGAGAAAATAAAAGAACGTAAAACCAAATAAAGACAGGAGATGGAAGGGGAAATGGGAAAATAAGGGAAGGAAAAAAGAGAGTTGTATTTAATTAACACGTGTTGCTACCTTTCATCAGAGGGAAGTAGATGCAGGGCAGTCAGGCCAGTTAGGGCTACGGTATGGAGATGTAGAGGGGCAATGCCTTTTTTCCTCTCATTTTTAAAACACTCTTCAAGCTTTTTTAGCCAAGGACGAGCATAACGAGGGCCAGAAGAAAATGTTTAAAACATGCAGTGTGTGTTTGAAAGTGAAATGCAGATACTAGCAGCAGCCCCTCCTGAGGAGGTCCCCATCAAGCGTGGCAGGCACAGTGTGGGCACTGACATCCCTGAATCGTTCTGAATTCTAACCTCAGCTTCCAGCACTTGCAGTGTTTATCCTTACTGTGGTACATTTTACAGAAAGGTCAGCTGGGGCTGTTAGGCTGCCTTGTAGGGCTGCAGAGGGTTACAAACAATCCTAATACTCGATACTCTGGCTTTGCTGGGGAGACCCATCTCTGTGGTGACAAGGTGTGTCAGTATGAACCAGACAGCAAGCTGTCAGATGTGGGAAGCCACAGTAAAATGGACTCTTTTCCCTCCACTTTTAAGCCCATGTTTTCACATTAGAAGTCTAGCATTGGTGTGGTCAATGCTTCAAAGGGTTTTCCGTAGGCAGTTTTAATAAGTAATAATTTAAAATGTGAATGGCAAGCTCTTCAGTGAGCGTGAGCTGGGGAGCAAATTTTGTGCTGAAATGTCTTACGGTGAGACTCTTGCCCTGGAGTGGGGCCACCAGGGACAAATCCTGGACAGGTTTTGCTGAGCATTAGTTACCTTTGACTTCCAAGGGGCAGTGGCCAGGAGAAGGTTAGTTTTTACAGGTTTAAATGGAAAGATCTGTTTTTATCATCCGTCAAGTTTGAGAATCTAACACTTTTCTTTCTTTTTTTTTTTTTCATTTTGAAGGCTTGTAGGACTTAGGCTCACAGGCCCCTGCTCCAGGCTGCAGCAGCCAGTGGAAGCACCAACACCAGCATCACCAAGGTAAGCCCTTGTGATGGTAGGCGAAGTCTCCTGATCAGCACAGGGGAAACCCACAGGACACTGGAACCTCTTCTTCCTTGGGCCAAGAGGGAGTCTCCATCCTCAGCATCTGAAATATTTCTGACATGCAACCCAAACATAATAAAGGTGTGAAGACTAGAAATAGGAAACACCTACCGCAGCTCCAACAGCCAAAGCAAACAGGAAAGAGCTGAGTAGTTACGGCTTCAAAAGAGCCTGTTCCTCAGTCCTTGTATTTCACTGGCATCCTCACACTGGCCCACGTACACAGAAAACCCCAAATGGGTTTTAAAATTAGGAAAAGAAGAGAAAACCAAACATTCTGTGGGTCCGAGATTACTTCCTGGCCCTAGATTCTGTACTAGCTTACCATGATTTGTTTTTCTTGTTGCTTTTCTCTACGTTTGTTTGATTTGGGAAGAGGGGTTGTTTTTTGTTTCATCCTTCCCTATTCTTTTGTCTCAACTTTTCCAAAGTACCAAACAAAAAGTCGGATAATCAATTTTGTTTTACTCTTATTTTATAGACCACTGAGGGAAACTGTAATTTTTTTATTTTTTTTTTTGCTTCTTAATTTAATGCTAAAAGAGAAAATACCCAGAATTAATGTGGGCAGTGATGTGATTTTTCCAGCAGTGTCATAATCATCAGGGAGACTATTACTGATGCTTGATTAAATAGCTCAAATTTACAGCGATTCGTTATTTTCTGAGAAAATCTAGACAACAAATGGATTCTGTCTTTACTACTCTCTCTACATTTCTATCAGTAACCTCTTTGCTACATTTACATCTTGGAAAAAAAAAAGAAAGAAGTTGAAGTTAAGCTTGTTACATTAGTCTAGAACAGTAGAAAGATGATGCTTGTGAATTTTTCTGCTCTCTTGAGTAAGAAACTGAAGTGTGATCTGCTTGGCAACCGTGTACACGCCACCTAAAATCTACCCACGTGCTTTTTGTTGCCCAGAACTGAATGAATTAAGGAGAAAAATGTGGTCTCCCCCAGAAGTGCTGGCAGTGTAAACAGCCCAGACCTCTGCCTTCACTCCCTACCTGCCCACATCTGTAGGCATGTACTCTGCTGCTCACATTTTGTTAGAGCCCCTGCTACAGGGCAGCCAGTTTGTCCAAAAATGGCTTTTCAAATAATTCAGGTACCTCATTTTTTCCATTATCTATTTAACTCCAGGTTCAAGGGTTACTGAGCACAGAAGCCTCTGAAAAGAAGTCATCGTGTTTATCTCATTGCATTTATTTAGCGAACAAAAAGAGGCACCCAGATTGCATTTAGGTGCAGGTTTGGAAACGGGAAGTTTTCTTCACGTTGATTTTGCTTGGCTAAACTTAATGGAATCACGCAGATTTCCCTAACTTTGAACTCCATGTGGAGCTGTAAAAATCATGCTTTGCTTTAAAAGTTCCCTGGTCTCTCAGCCCCAACCCTTTCTGGTGCATACCGGCATCCCAAACCAGCGAGTCCTGAACACTATGGGGCCGATCCAGAGAAGCATTCCTGTAAATGTTTGATTGCAGGTCTTGCTGAGGAGCAGTTCCTTAAAACATAAAGCTAATCACACACTGGACTGCCTTCTTGGATCGAGACCAGGGCACAAGGTCTGGGGGATGGACATGTCTGTGCTGTTCTGACAAACATCCGCACCTGGCAATAAGGCCGGCTTCCCTCACAGGCTCCGTGCTCCACTCGGCTATTTTAGGACAGGTTAGGTACCGGGGCTGGGTGGAGGGGGGTGGTTTATTATGTGAAAAAAGGTCAGAAGTTTGCCTGCTTGCTCAAACCAGCCAAATCTGGTTTTAATCTATGAAAACACACCAAAACACCCTCTTGGAGAAAAAGGTATGTTGTGTTTTCCTGACCGCCGTTTTCCCTGGTGGCAAGTTTCTCATTCAAAATTATATCCACAGCTTTGTTTATGGGAATTTACAGAAGGATTTGTATGGGTTAGAGAGGGGAGGGAATACTCCCATATGCAGAAACACAGAACCCATTAAAGCACATGAGGCTCTGTTGGTTCCCCTCCCCAGCTGCTACTAAGTTTATTTGCAGGCTGCAGCCTGGAGAAGGGGCTGTGGCCCATCTGCAGCACATATGTGGGAATTAATTTCCCGCGTAGCCACAGGAGTGTGGGTCCGGCAGACCCTCCCCTAACCTCCTCTCAGATCCCCCTCCACGCTGCCTTAATTGGAGCCAGAGCAGCCACCGAGCGCCGCAGTGTCACAGGGCAGGGGGGTCAGGGGCTCGGCTTCGCCGCCGGCTCTCCGAGGAACCCCCGGCATTCCCTCCCTCGTGCCATAACCGTGGGGTGGAACAGCGGGGTGAGCCTTGTGTGGGCCCCTAAAGGGGCGAGGGGCACCCCCGGGGCAAACCTGGCGGCACGCCGGGCACTGGGGCGGGAGATCAGAGAGGGCAGGGCTGTGCTGCTGCGCCGCATCTCCCGGGGCTGAGCCCTTTCCCAGCCCGGCTGCAGCGCTCACCCTCGCTGCTCTACGGCTGGGCACCGGGGGATGCTGCGGGCAAGAACCTCGGGGGGAAATATCAAAGCACCGCGTGGAAACTCAGGCAGGGAAAGGAGATGGGATTGCTTAAATTAGCTCTCGCTCCTATATTGCCTTCTGCACAGGAGGAACGAGTTCGTTTCTCTTTATGCTTTAGGCCTGCCTGGTGGATGTTGGGAAGGGTTGTCTCGGAGTGGGAAGTGCAAAGACATCATCTCTTTTAAACTTTTGTTAAAGGGAAAGGGACAAGTGTAAGAAAGTAGGAAAAAGGAGAGATGACTATAACTGCAATCAAAAGCGTTTATGAAGGGGTTTATCCTGAGAAGAAAAGACCTGAGGTTTTGGGGGCTCTTTACTCATTTGCAGGTATAGGAATAAGCATTAAGAAAAGCAGCAATTCCGTGGCTTAAGTGAATAACTACACTAATGAAGGACACCATTTTAAAACAAATGATTGTATAGGAAGTACGTGCAGGGCAAATGTCAGCAGGCAACCTAACTCTACCCTCAAATGTTTTTAGACATTTTAGCAGTTTTATAAATATCCACTTCCATGTGTATCTATCTGTTGTTCAGCTGAGTGTCTGGCCCCCAGGGCCATCTCTGCCCAAAAGGTGAAGTCACATTTAAACTAAGCAGTGACCTCTGAATAAAAAATAACAAAATCACATGCTGAAGAAGAGGTGTGATGGTCACACTTTGACTTTAAGCTTCAGGTTTGTTTTGTTAACATTAACTTCCTTAGTTAACTCCTTTTTTTCTTTTCTCTTTTTTTTTTTTTTTAAATAAATCAGTTTTCTTTTTTCTTTTCATATCAATTAATTTTCTCTCAAGAATATTTTGACCAATAATTTCTTGTGGTAAAATTCAAAGTATCTAGAAGCAATAAATTTGGTAAAAGTGTTTTACTCTCCTTAAATGTATGCATAGATACTGAGGTCCAGTTCGTGGCTGTGGGAAGTGCTGCTGCTGCCCCACATACCACAGCATTTTCCTGGGAGGGGTAAGCCCCTCTCCCACTGCTGTCTCAGCATGCTGGTGTTCTAAAGAGAACTCCACAGACACCCGTTTAAAACTCCCAGACGTGGACAATGGGATGTGGTAGCTGCTGGAGACATCAGTTGCTCTTTCAGGCTGCTGCAGAGAGGAGCTGGGCTTTCCAAGGTGCCAGAAGGGCTTGCTGGGAGCTCCCCTCCCTCCTTCTCTCCTGCCTCCAGCTCAGTGGTTTCCTTATGACCCTCAGCTCCTCCTCGCTTCTTCCTCACCGGTTTTCCTTACCGCCTTAAAAGAAAAGCACTAAGTATTTATTTAGGACTTGTATTTTTCCGAAATAGATGAAAAGGGAATGGTTTACCTTGGAGTCTGGGAGTTTTGCCTGTAAATACCCATCTGTAATACCTGTCCCTTTGCTGTAACAAACCAAGGTCTAGTCCTCTGGTCTTCAGACAAAACCCTTATTCACTCTGCTATTAGCCACCACCTAATTTATTTCTTTTCCATGGCTATTAGTATTGAATCAAAGTTTGTTTCCAAGGCTGAGAGGAAAGATGGTTTTAGTATTGGCTCTAATCACATATTTTTCCTCAGGCCACTGACACAAACATTTATTTGCTCAAGGATCACCAGAGAAGTGGTTGAAAAGCACCTAAAGATTTTTAATTGGAATTTGATTCGTGTTCAAGAATCCAGATGATCCTTTTATCAGAAGTAAAGCCTTAAAATGCTGAATTGAAAATAACGTAGGCAAAACCTTTCTTGTGGTATTTACAAAAACCTTTGGTCAGGGCAAAAACTCCAGGGGAGCTGACTTCCCCTTGTAATTTTACTACTTCTCTGCTAAATTTGGGAACTAAAAGCAGAAGAAACACATTTTTCAGTTTTTAATTCAAAATGGTCCAAAACGAAGCAATTTGACTTTCTGTTCGCTACAGAGGAAAGGGCTACCAAGGTCTAGCGCTCACCCCAGCCATAGCTTGTGTGACAGCTACAAGTTTGTGTTTCTAGGATTCCACCTCAAGTAAAAACTTGCTATTTGTATGCATTTTTAGTAGAGATGATGCAGTCAAAATGACTGCTTTGCTTCGGCTGTATGTATCTTGGAGCTGGATTTCTCTGCGGAGTCTGTGGAAGCTTTTTATCGTGTTAAATGCCCACCTTTCATTAAATCCACACCTGAAGGGTAAGTAAATGAATCCTGAATTTCGCATTTGAAGGTATGTGTGCTTTTCATGGATTTATGCCAGCTAGATTTTAGATTTAAAGAAACATTGTCATAACCTTAACCACACTGTGGCTAGGCCAAACCTCAAAGATCTTGTTCCTAGGGCCACTGCCCTTTGAAGTGGCACCACTGACAGTTTTAGCTGCTGTAGGTATTTATGAGGTACAAAATTATAAAGTAAACAGGCATAAAATGTTATTTTAACAGCAGACAAGCATCACCAAGCTGATTATATTCTTGCGTTCCAAGCATTGGTTTACTCAATTTGATTTTTGTTTTCTCTCATCTCTTCTCTTTTTTTCCTTTTCTCTTCTTTTTTTTTTCCCCCTTATGAACCTGCCCTGAAGACACATAGAAGCAGTATTTGCCAGCTGCGATAGGAAATCTCTAACTGCTCAGATGTATGTGTTGACTATGAATTGAACTCACAGCTCTTAGGTAGTCCTGTGTGTGTTTAGCCTGTTTATTCCCCAAACTAGCTGGAGAGTTATCTGTGCATTTCCCACATTGTTTTCCGTGCGCTGCTTTGTTTGATGGTGGTTTATTAATGGTACTCGTGATTTATTACTGTCACTTTATTAGATTATTTGCAAATCGGTGACAAAGCACTACGTGGATCATGCCTTGTTAGGCATAAAAGCGGTCAAGAAGCCATGAAAATCAGTTAAGCTTGAACCTATTGAATGAAAGAGCATCGTGCTCTCTATTGATCTATTGCCTTTAGATATGTAATGAATAGTAGGACTTTTGGCTCTGTCAGGTAGTGTTTTCCTTTGGATCTGATAAATTACACTCTTTTGTACTAGTGGTTTGAGATTTGGCTTAAAACGTTCTTGTACTAGTATTTCATTCAGCTCTAGTACTGCGGTGATCTTACATGACCGAGGCAGAGAAATGTTATAAGAAAAACTGATATTTGCTCTTCCAACACAGCTTTGGCCATTGAGTTAACACTGATCTGACTTTCACTTGTGGCAGGAGATTGAGGGCTGGACTGCAAATGATTTGTAGAATATTTTTCTAGCCTGTGTACATGACATATGCAGTCTCTCTCATATGAATACACATTTGCAGATTGGGATTTGTAGCTAATTTCTTTATTAATACAGATTTAATTCTGAATTTCTTATTGAACAGGCAAATATTTAAGATTAAGTCCACATTTTTTTTGTTGGTTTGAAGGGTACTGTGCTTCTATTTACAATATCAGGACTTGATTTCTTCCTTTCTTTGCAGCTTCTACAGCCCTTTACACAAAACCAGAGCTGGGTTGTAGGTAAGAAGTTACTATTTTAATTGTTTGAAGTTAAAGGCAGAGCTTGTGGTGCAGCAGGCAAAAAGTCTTACATCTGTGTCGTTCTCTCAAGGATATCCCCATTAATGGGAATAGTCAAATGCTTTGGAGGTGTTCACTAGGATATTCCTCTGGATTCGAGTCACTTTCTCCTTCCATCCGCTCCTCTCCCTTGTAAGAAAAGTAACCAGAATAATGAGCCCAGTAGTCTACTTTATTAACAGAATTAGGGACAATACATTTTCAGCATCCTTTTTCCTTTTTTTCCCAGATGTTTTCTACTGCTCTCTTCAGTGTTTGCTCAGGTTATCGGTGTTTGAATTAATTCCTCTCAAATGAGCCTGATTTAGGCAATAGCAGCCACAACCCAGAGGTTATGGGGACTGCTTGGCAACACAAAAGAGCAGTGACGGTAGTTTGAACATCAGCAGTGCCCTGGTGTGTAAAATAAGGAAAAGGTTCATCGAGCTCAATATAAGATTTGTTAGGTGTGTTTGCAGCTACAGGCAAAATGCAGTCACACTTCCATCAAACACTCAAAGAAGAAGCAGTGTTTGGTAAAATCTTTGTCCCAGTGTTTTTTGCCTCTCATGCACAAAAGGATTCACTTCCCTACTCCTCCTAAAAACAGCAGCTATGAAGGCTGAGAGCTGAATTTAAAAAATACAAATATCAGTAGACATACAGTAAGCACAGTTTTCTCTGACTGGAAAGGTTTGGGGACAAGGAAAAGGAAGCTTTTATGAGTCTTTACTTAAAGATACTATTTTTCAGTCTCTCTGGAACATCTGTTTTGTGACTGACTCTGGAGACCCCAGCAGTAACAGTTCTTCTCTTCCAGCCAGCCACCTCAGTGGGTTAACCAGCAGTGGTGATTTTGGCGCACAAATACAAACTCTTTTCTAAGGTGGATGAACTGTGTCTGTCTGTTGGCTTAGCTACTGAATTCAGGAGAGAATGCCTTCAGCTGATATTTTGACTCTTTAAGTCTTTTCAGTTACTTCCGTATGAATTAATATAATTAATTCTTATATTGAGCTGATTCAAAAGCTCTCTTGGCAACACTGTGACCACCTAAACAGTAAATGAAAACATAGCTAAGGAGGCTCAAAGCTTAGTAACATCTGCAGTACATTAAGAAAGGTTTCGGAGCTCTAACACGTGACCTGAGTGCCAGCATCCTTGCAGAATGTCTTTTACTGCAGCCTGGTTTTGCTCTGGTCTTTCTCAGAGCTGGCTTAAAGGGCAAGGAGTCTCTAATGACCGCATTAATTGACCCAACAGAATAGATTAAGGAGGGGGAAGTGATTACCATCTCAAATCACTAATTTCTATGTAAATTTTTACATTAAACGAATCAATGTCTAACTCATTTAATAAATGTTTCTTATTCTACGAAGGCAACCATAATTCAGTTATAAAATTGCAGAAGTCTGGCTGAAAATTTCTAGCTACAAAATATTTTGAGGTTGAAGCAAATAATTTCTTGTGACTGTGTAGAAATTCTGATAAAAAGCTCTCCCTGCCTGTTGTCATAAAAAAAGCAGAGCCACTGTACTTTAAATGTCATCCCATCATCTAAACCTTTAATAATAATTTCATTTCCTGCGTACAATACTGAAATATTGTCAATACCTAGATGACTCAAATAATGATACCCCTAGCCAATCATGTTTTGATAAAAAAGGAGAGATCATAGTATAACTTGCCACAGAAACCAGGTAAAATGGGCTGAAAGACAGTTTGATCAGGAAAGCCTTCCATTCATTTGCTTGTGGCCTTCAAGCTATCTGTAATCACATATCCTTACCTGCCCAGAAGAATTTCATCTCTGTGACAGTTTGAGAGAAAAGGGGTGTGTGCAGTCCCTCTCATTTACATGTGACATCTTCACATCCCGTTTGACGACTCAGTCCATCCGTGCTGCCTAGAGACAGTCAGGGGCAATAACAAGCAGTGGATATTATTCTGTCCCTATTGAGTAAAATCCTACTCTGTGCCCTGTCCTGCAGGAAATAATACCCAGACAAACCAAAAAACGAAAAAAATGGCAAAATAAAATCCAGAAAGAAAGGAAGCATTTGCCTTTTCTTTTCTTCTATTAAATTATGTCTTTTTATATCTTCTCTTGGCTTTCACACCCCAATTTTAAAAAGATTTAGCTAGTGGAGTGTCTGTGGTTACCTGCTCTGTGTGACTTAGAAGTTTTAGTAAAATTGAAACTCAGAAGGCTTCTTAAATGTGGGACAGGGCTGCCACTGTTAGCAGTGTGACAAGACCTAGCACATTGCTGGGACTTTAATAATAATTAAAAATAATAAAAAATAGTAGTAAGATTGACGAGAGAGATGCCTGACTTGAAGGCAGCTCTGTGGCCTGTGCAGCATGGACAGTAAAAGCTTCTAACGTAGCAGTGTGTGTAGTTGTTAGGAGATCAGTACCAGCCCAGGAAATTTACTTTACAGTTTCTCTCAGTGAAAAAGTACACATTCAGACACATAGCTGAAAAAGGAGATTTATTACCCAGCATAACCTGATCTGGCACAAAAGTAGTATTTTCTACTAATGCACTAAATTACAGAGATAGCAACCGGTGTGTTTGATGTGTACTGAATTACTATTCCTAAAGTAAAATACAACAAAAATCAGAATAATGCTTCCTGAGAACCAGAAAGATGCACTTCATATTTTAATGATCTCATATATTTTCTTAGTTCTTGATTTGAGGATAGATTAAGGGTCTGACAGCCTTATCCTGGGGTTAGTCAGAGCAAGACTCTCCTAAACTGCTCTGTCCTTCTGTCTCTCTTACTCTTTGTGCCTCACGCAGGCTGCTTTTTATTCAGGGCTCCTTCTTGTGCACCAGCTATGGAGAAGCACCACCGCCACTAATGATGGCTTTGCTAATATTATTTTTATTTTTATTATTATTTGCTTGCAATGATATTGCAAAGTGAAAGTAGATTCTTGATCCTAGCCTCCACTTCCCCAGGACGAGACTAAAGAGAAGACTTTTATTGTTGCGGTGAAAATCTCCCAGCACCAACTCAATTTGGTTAAGAAAAGAGGGCAAAAAGCATGAATGGGGTTGATTTCGTTAAGCAGTTTAGCACAATGCTGAGCACAGAATTTCAAAAACAAAAAAAGCTCACCAATATTCAAGCAGATAACAAACCCGCCTTTGTGAAATGGCATTTTCTTTGTATGGCACTGAGAAATAATTCCATCCATAAAACACTTACAAGAGATATGAGACTGTAAAAGATGTCTTGAATCTTTGAATCCAGACCTCACTATTATGTGATTCCATGAGTAAAAAATATGTTAATAATGCAATTTCTATATATTCTACATGAACCCATGAAGTTTCATCTTAAAATTAGGGTTACTCTTCTTGTGCTCTCTTCCAGGACCCCACTTTACTGAAGATTCGATACAATCCCATCATTAAATTTTTGTCACACTGAACGTTTTTATCATATTTTTACGGTTCTCAGAAAAGGAACCCCCCAAATACAACGTAGCCATGACACAAAGTAACGATTATGTCCATTAAAAAAGACATTTCTGTTGTTGACATTGGAAAGGAGAGCGCGATCTTCAGACATCCGCGCCAGTATTTTGGGTAAAAACATTTTTATTAAAAGGAAAACCAGGCTTGAGCTTGCTTTGATTATTTTTGATTTTCTTTCCCAAATAGAAAGTTCCAAAAAGGAGGCCAAATGAGTGCTATAAATTATTTTATAAGGTGGCTGTAGGTTGTATATTGCAAAACAACTAAACCAAACAAACCAGAAAGCTCTGGTATTAAGCAGACGAAAAACCCATTCCAGATGGAAAAGAGCTCAAGAGTCAGAGCTGCCCAGAGTCCAGAATGCTCTGTCAAAATTAGGTTATATTAGCGTAGTCTTGAAAAGGAGGTTTGGAAAAGAGGCAGAGTTAAAACAGGAATTAAACTGTGTTTGACAGGCTAAATGGAATACATTTCCTAGCTCCAAATGGCTGCACAGTACTCCTGTAATGGGTGTTTTGCTCAAAGCATAATGAGAAGAGAAGAGGGAAAATTATTTCATTTATCCAGACTATAATCAATCACTTCCAGGAAAAGAAGTCTTTCATTATTTTCCAGCAGCAATAGGAGTTGTTAAGTATATTATTTAGATGTACAAATTGCTCTATGAAAGAAGAAATGAAAAGTTATTAGCGAAACAAGGTACACCAAATTAATCTGTAAATTTTATAACTACTCATACTCGTTCTGCTGTCTTTGTGCCTCGATACTTGCTTTCTTTCTTTATTATCTCCAAAGTGCCAATAGTCATAAAAGCATGAAAGCAATAGGAAGGATGGAGAAGTCTCAGAAGAAAAGGAATTTTTTCATCTGGCAACATGTCCAGCTCAAAACCCATAAAGACCTTTCCTGAAACTTTTAGGACTGCAAAAGGATACTGAGTTTTGGAGAGAGAGAAACTTCTGATGGAAATTCCCTGGTGGTACTGGTGGTTTCTGGACAGTGATAGAAATGATTACGTGAAGTGATGGTAGGCAAATGATTAGAAAATATTCTGCACAAGTATAATACCCAAGAATTTCTCAGTGCTCAAATTTGCATTGTCTTATCTGGTCACGAGAATAGTACCGCTCCCAAATTTAAAGAGCAGGAAAGCTGAATCAGAGGAAAGTCACTCTTGTTCTCCTTGAAGTCAGCACTATAATGCCTGGAGACCAAGTCTGACATACAGAATGCGAGACCAAACCCAGAATAGTAAGGATTTGATTTTGCTTGTCAATGTGCACTTCATTTAAAAAAAAAAAAAAGAGAGAGAGAAATTATCCTTTATTTTCTAAGTGTGCTGCATGCTTTGTAAGACATTTTACTCAGGGAGTACTAGAACAGATTCAGTGTTTCTATCTTTTCCAGAACTTTCAGGGTCTTGGACAGAGCAAAAACCGGATGAGCCCAAACCAATCTCCCCAAGCCCAAAAAAAAAAAAAGTCCATGAACGAAGCAAAGCCAGGAAGTTAGTGGCTGCACTAATTATCAGCTTCCAGGAGTCACTTGACATCCAGGAATTTCCTACAGGCAATATTGTGTCTAAAAGCAAAGCTCTGATGCTTTGCAGGCTCTGTGGAAGGCCCCTTGCACAGGTTGCTGTCAGGTAAATCTGTTCTCGAAGCAGCAATGGATGGCCGGAGTCTCAGCTGTGCTCCTGAACGTGCCCATACAGTGCTCTCTGGCTTTGCAGATGTCAGCAAAGCCGTCTCTCGTGATACTGCTCTACTTTCAGTGCCACCTGAATCAATCTGTTATCTAGGAAAGGCCTGGGTTCTTTTAAATAGTGAGTCAGCTCAGAAGCAGACAGCTCTAAAGTGTGGGTTTAGGTATTATGTAGCTGCATGTCAGCTTTATGGACATAATCCCTCAGTTTTAACTGAGCTTTTTAATTTCACCTAAAAAAGAAGCCAGCTGAATTCTTCCAACCCCTTTTAATTCCCATCTCTGTGTGCAGCTTCACTTAATGTTTCTTATAACAAAAAGGCTTTTAAAGTTGATAAATGGCTGCCGAGATTTTGCTTTACTTTGTTGCTTTTCTATTTATTTAACCAAGAGCAGTTCTTTTAGTCCTGACCTCAGCCTTGTCAAATAGACTGTGTTTGTCAAACTGCTCATGCTCCCATTAACTCCTAGCTGTTTCAGTTGTCAAATTTGATGAATGGCTCAAATGCTGCGAGCATCATTAAAAGCAGGGATACTGAGGAAAGTATTATGCTATACTGAGTCCAAATACACACCATAAATAGGAAAATTCCAAGCAAAGAAAATCTTTTATTGCATAAAGGAAATTGCAAGTGGTTTAAACTAATCTCTTTTAATGCCATCTTTCATATGTGCAGGAGACAAGAAAAAGCCGCTCAGGTTTCATGGTTGGTATTATCTCTTTATAGTTAAAGAACATTAGTAGCTTTATAACCTTATTTATACAGAGTTCACGTCGGTGTTTGGGTCTGCTCGGGGGAACGGGCCCGCTCAGTGGGAATAAAAGCGCCAGAACCGTTCCCACAGCGCTCTGTAGGTCCAGAGGGTCTGTCCCTTCCCAAAGCAGATCCCGCTGTTTCCGTACGCCTGGCCTTCCCTTGAGTGAAACCCCACAGCACAGCCACTCCTGTGGTTCTCCTGCAGCACTGGCAGGGCCCGGCGCTGCCCCTGGCTCTGCCCAGGGCGCAGAAAGCTCAGCTGAGCTCTGTCCGAGGAGCTGCCCGGGCAAGCAGCGAGGTCCGGCCGGCCGGGGCCCGGCACGGCTCCGCTCTGTGCTGCTCCAGCGAGCCCCGGAGCCCACGCTGTCCGGAGCTCCGGCTGCCCTTTGCCGGACTTACAGCACAGCGAGGAGCACGGGCAGCACTGGGGCTGGCAAGTTGGGCAATGGCTTCAGCACCAAGAATTACTGGTTTTTTTGTCGGGCTTGTGGTGTCGTTCTGGGTTCTGGGCTATTTTTAACTGTTGAAGTCTACCTAAAGGCCAAAGAGCTGCTGTTTGAATGTTTGTCTTTTGCATTCTCGAGGCAGATAAAATTCTTCAGATGAATATTTATACAGAGATATAGAAATATTTAGATATGAAAGTTATACACTTCTAGACCGGTGGCACTCCTATGCTTATTAAGGTCAAGACAGAGTTACTGGGGTATTTTTTTATTATTTTTGTTTTTAAAATTTCTAATTCTAAGTGCATCTGCATACAGGCTGGTTCTAATATTCCTGAGTGTTACTCATGTGGAATTTTCATCATGAATAAGTACACTGCTGCAGTAGATTTTTCCTGGGCAGTGGTACAAACCATTACAATGAGGCCAGCAGGCAAACCATTACAGCAATGCTGAAACAGAATCTCAAGTAGGTCATCAAAGTTTATATTTTCCCAAACTACAGCAGCACATCCATTTTTTTTCTTAGTATTAGAAGGTAGGAATTATTTCTTGATCTCAGGTTTTTAGGAAGCACATAGGAAGCAAATAGACTTCCAGTTGTGTCAGAAACTGCATCAGCTGGAGTTTGCCTTCAGTGAGTATAACTCTTCCTGGCTGCTTGCTTGAGCGCAAGCAGTGGCAGAAGTCCTCTCTCTGCTATCGCAGCTAACTCAAACTTTAGTTTTGAGGTCATCTTTCAAAAGCTTTAGTTTTGGAAAGGAGATGCAGGGTGTCGGTTACCGAACGTGAGGCACCGTTACTCTAAACCAAAGATTTGCATCACAGCCGTAGCATAAATGCAAAGATGTTGTGAGAAGCATTGAGAGTTAATCGATTCATGTAAGTAATTTTTCCCTTACCTGGATGCCATAAGTGGCAGAGTGCAGGGGTGGGCTCTGGGCCTCCACTGCTGCCGGGGAGGGTGCCAGGGTGGGCAGTGAGGAGCCTTACTCCTGCCTGCTGTCTGCACCAGGGGTATTCAAACTACCCCACACACTCACTGGCTGAGCGATGAGGGAATTTATTGTTTCCTCCCAAGTGGAAAGGTGCTGCTTTTTATCTGGACTAGACTTCCCAGGTTTGCCTGCATTTAGATCACAGGGGTTGGATGTGGACAATACAAACTTAATTAATTCGTTTCATCCAGACGAGCCACGAAATGGTATCACTGTATATAATCATGAATGTGTGTTACTATCCTAGAGTGCATCTCATGTTTGTTGCCTAGGGCCCTAAGCATATATTTGGTTTTCTGAATAGTTCTGGGGTTTCTTTAAAGCAATGGAGTTCACAGTTCTTTTGTTATTCACTGGGTGGTAATACTATTAGCAAGCAAAATACTTTCATTAGAACAAATGCTTTCTTTAAGCCTCAACTTATTCTTATTTCTGCCTGTAGCAGAAATTAAATATTTATTAAGCAAAACAAAGTAGGAAAGCTGCAGTCATTCTCTAATGAGGCTCCCTGCACTTTTAATCACGATTTGTTGGTGTCTCTGGATTTCTGTTACTCTCAGGAGTACTGACTGACTTCATTTGATTAGCCACATTCAAACTGAGTCTATAGGAGCAGGCTCTGTATCTGATGTTGCATTCTATTGGACAGAATTACAGCCATCAGGGGAGCTGCATCTCTGAATTAAATATAAGTATGTACGTACACAGGTAGGTACCAAGCCCGCAGCCCACGCATGCTCTCCCACTGAGATCAGTGGGACCAGCATTTACGAGAAAATAGAGTTCTGCAGGCTCAGTTGGTCTCTAATGAAACATGATCTTGACCTGGGAAAGTGGGATTGGAGAAGTCAGTATCTACACACTTGTTAAAGCAGTGCAATGAGGAATTTGGCTCATAGTTCACTGAAAAGGCATCAGCAAGGTTAAAGCAGAACCTAAGAAAAAGCTTGTTTGCAGTGCCCCCTTGTTCAGCAAATAAACGATACTGTCGGGAGTTTTGCAGCAAGCACTTCAGTCTGTTCCTGGAAAGCATCACTGGCGAGAGAAATAATTTTCAGTAGAACTCAAGAGCTGAGAGGAAAAATATTGTATAAATCAGTTAACAAGTTGGCCCACAGGCAGCCAAGCTAAAGAGGACTCATTTCCTATGGATTTCTGTCTCTCCTGCCTCACCGTCTGCTTCCCAGCTCTCTTCCACTGTCAGCCCTGCCTGTCCTTCGTGCCTGCAGCTCCTGGCAGGGAGCACCGTGTGCGTGGCCAGGGTAGCACCGCTGTGCGTGCAGCCATCAGCTGTCCCCAGTTTGCACGGGACTTGTCAGAACTTGACTCACTGAGACCTCTGCCCTTCTGTAAAACGGAGTTAAAACTGGGGGGGAAAGAGCAAACAGATGACAGGCAAACATTCGTTTGACACAATTATGTTGAAACTTCGTTTCCCTAAGGAGCCGTGCACTTTTTAGTGGTCAGTATTTTTAGAGATTGGATATTTTGCTTATTTTGGAAAGCAAGTAGAGAGATGCCTAGAAACAATCACTGAGGTGGCACGATGTTTTCTCAGGCTAAATACCCACAAGGACGTTCCAGATTACCATATCCCACAACATACATATCCTAACCCTGCATTTTATACCCCTTGGATTAAGCTGCACCCCAGACACTGAAGACCTGAAGTGCAGAAGGCCCGTATCGAACCAGCCTGCCCCCCTTGTATGGTAATCTCCAAGATTGCTACATTTATTCCATCTAGGCGTGTTAACGTTTGGGAGAGAATTTGAAATTGAAGGAATGACTCCTACTTGAAAAAACAGAGGAACAACCCCAAATTGTCCTTGAGAGTGATGCCGGTGGTGTCAGCAGGATTGCAACATGTTAATTTATCCCAGCATTTCTGAGCTGGGTGGTTCTCTTTAAGAATTGTCAGATTTTTTTCTATAATGACCAGTTAATTGTAGGACTAGCTCAAGGCAGCTGTGATACCCTCAGTACCCTGCAGCAGAGTTGTCAGAGCAAGTACACACTTTTCATTTTCTTCCCTCTGTTTTGCTTGCTTGCCTTGTCACTTCAGTTTGCCCGTGAGTGTTTGCCTTGTGCTGTTGCCACCCAGAAAGAATGCTAGGGCTGGGCAGTAAATAAGGGACAAAGATAGTATCAGCTTAGATAACAAGGAGAGTTTGTGTGTGTGGCTCTTAAGAAAGAAACTTTGAAGAAATTTTGCATCATTTGAAATTTTCTAGCTTTTTTTAAACAATTAAAATGATATATTTTCATTTTTATAGTAATCAATTAGGCGATAAGTAGGGGGGATTTTTCTGCTCAGTTTCAAAATTCATAAAGGTGTGACTGAAAAGAATGATTTTCCCTGACATTAAAATATTAAATCATCATCAGAACTTGCCTCTGGACTCAAAGACAATAATTTATGTATCTCCTGTTCTCTATTTTACATTTTGTCTCACAGGCACAATGTAAGAGACCTACTTTTCTCACAGAATGTGCATCTCTCTAGTACTGCGTATGTCAGAAAAATTTAGCTAATAAGTTACATGTGCAACAAGTCCTTGCTGGTTAGAGAGTTCTTGGTATTTCTCCTTTCATTTTTCCCTTTCCAATATACACATCCTACAAAGCTTGAAAGCTTTGGAAAGGACTAGATGTAACTGAACCACTTACTAATAATTTAGAAATATTTACTTGGACCTAACTTTTGTTCTTCCTTTTCTCTTTGTTTTTGTCATTTCTGGACTAAGAAAAGTATTTCTAGCAGTTGCAAAAATATTGGCATTTTCTGCCAGTGCACAGAAGCCATGTCAATGCAAATGAGGTTTTTACTCATATTTTGTGATCTCCAGCTCCCTGAGTCACTCACCAAAGTGAGCGAGGCTGAAATTCCCTCATGTTATATCTCTCTGCTGTAAGTTACGGTGTTGTCTGTTTGCTACAGAAGTTTTGTTATCTAAAACGACTTCCTTCTTGTCTTTTAGGTTTGTTGTCCTTCTAGTCGTGTGAATTTTCAGCCCACCCAACACTCTTCTGAGGTACCTGGTACTTGCTGCTTTTGCTTCAGCATCCTAGAAATTCAAGGGTCTTCTTGACTTCTGCATTGCGGGAGTTATTGCCCTCAGATAAACTGCAATTCTAAAGAATAATCAGCTGCTTGCAAGAATGTTTCAGCTGACTTCCCTGCAATTCTGTGCTGTTAGTTTGTTTTACTATTTCTAAATACTCTTTTAGGGTTCAGCTCCTACAAACTATTTAGAGGCATTCTTCAGACTAGACCTTTGTCCATCTTTAAAAAAGATGGTTTGCGTGGGTTGTATGAGGTCATGGGATCGCTGCTTTTGGGGATGAAGACTCACTGAAGACTTAAACGATGCAGAGAACCTAACTAACAAAGGCTGAAGGTATCCAAATTGTTATGGTCTAACCCATAACTGTCCTAAGAAGGAGTTAAATATAAGAAAGAGGTGGGAATTTGCGTGTCTGAGCTCTGCACCAAAGGCCTTAGATTCCAAATCATCACAAATGCTTGTTTTTCCCAAAACACGAACTCCCTTCTGACCTCTCTGATTTTCTGACATAAACTAAGAATCTTTTCATGATGTTCAGAGTCAAGTATCAGTTCCAAAAAGCCATTGCTGTGCATTATAGGCACTTATGCACATTAGAAAACAAAACAAAACAAGCAGCCTACCACTTTCCGGGATTAATGCTAGGAAGGATTTTATGGGTGGCCCATAAGTGGACCGAATGTCGCACTAATGTGTGACCGCACGGCAATTAAGCTTAATTAGGGAAGGTTTTGAAAAAGACAGATGAAAGTAAATTATGGGAATGAAAGCAACTGCGCTTTTGGGGAGCACACTGTGCTGCACCGGTTCAGCGAAGTGTTGCTAAAAACGTCCCCCTTCTGTCGCGTTCTGACGCGCATCCAGCCGCTCCTCAAACCGAGCGTTTTGCTCGCGGAGGGGGAATCTCTTAGGAGCGCGTTCTTCACCCGGTCTCTGCTGAACTCGCTGGTTTCACAAGGAGACAGCTGCGCTTCCAGAGCAGGAGCAGCAGCAGATGACCCTGAATCCATGGCCATCCGGCTTAGTTCACCGTTGCCTCTTTTCTGCACGGGGTAACAAAGGTAATCGTCAGCGTGGATTTTCATGTGCGCTCTGGGGACGTTTTTTTACAATTCCGTATTTTTAGTGCTTTCTCAGATTTACAACTGAGCACCCCATATGGAACATCTGATTCTGGTTGAAGTGATTTTCTCTGGTGAGAAGACCTCAGTAAGCAGACCTGGAGCAGTTTCCAGGCTTCCACGCTGCATGGTTTGAGGGCATTCCATTAAAACAAGCTCCTTCCAAGCAGAGGACTTCAGGGTTTCTGTGCTCACACTCTTTCAGAGCTAGGGGCCCTTCTTTGAGAAAGTTTTAAAGGAAACAAAACTCAAAATGCTGAAATCCTCAATGGAACAGAATTGCTTTTTTCTGCTCTGGACTAAGTGGCTGTTACTGCAGGCACTATTATAGTATGCTATGTTATACTGGATTTTATTAAATTATGGAAAATAATTAAGTAGAAAAGCAGAGGAAAAATGCTACACAATCTGCAGGCAGATCTTTTTTTAGCTTGAGTAGTGTCTGGTATTGCTTTCCACCAGGACACTGGGATGTTTTTTTCCCTAATGAACTTTTTACATCTGAGATGAAATACTGATTCTGTGGACAATTTATTAAGAAAAGCACCAGTTTCACATGAGGAGTTTTCAGTCCAACAGGGAATTTATATGTGGAAATCATATATGGGTATAGGGAAACACCTCATAAAAAGAATGACTACATGGTCAGCAGCTGTAATTTATGTTCATTCTCTTTTAATAAAAAAATATGTGTTCAGACCAATCTTTTCTATTTTTTATTGCAGCTCAGCAAGGTACCCTCAACTGTAGTTGTTTAACCTCCTGACTTTGGTTTGTTTTTTGAAAGAAAAGAAAGCTAAACCCAGTACTTTGTATTTTCAGTTACGAAGCTTATTCATATGTGAAAGGTGCGACAAGGAGGCCTTTCTCCACTGAAGGATGCTGAAGTGAGTGTTGATAAAAGCATCACACACAAAAGAGTGTTCAAATGAAAACAGAGACAAGAGGATGCTAAATAGAGAACAGAAGCTGGATCTGGGATTTGATGGCTGACCATGAACAGCTGTGCACAGGTAAGCCACATACTTGTCCTAATGCCTAAGCTCTCCAGGTTAGGTATGTGTTTACCTGCACTACTCAGGTACAAATTTGCAAATGGGGTATGTGTCCATAAATCACAATCTCCTTCAGGTCAAATGTTGTGGAAATCTGTCAAATTAAAAATTATATTCCTAGAAAGGATGCTCTAACAAAACCCCTAGGTGGGATCTCACGTTTAGCACAAAGTGCTGTTTCTGAAGAGACATCTCCTTAGCTGCAGGACCTTACTCAGATGCCTTACTTGCTTCCATCTCTGTAACTCAAAAGCGGAGGCACTTCTAAAGAGTTCTGGTATGTGAGGTAGTGAGAAATTCCAGGGTCTGCCGGGATCTGTGGTAACAACACTTGTGAGAGGAGCTGGCACAATCTCCTTGGCAGAGTTGTTAACAAGCTCTCCATAGACTCACACTCTAGTGGTGGTGCTCAGATATGGGTGGAAGTCTGATGCAGCTATGAAGCAGCAGGTGAACAAGCCATTTCTTCACTAAAAGCCTAAACGCAGCGTTTCTTACTTCCTCTTAGGTCGCAGAAACATCACTGGTCTGTCAGTTTGACAATAGCCACTCCCTTTTTGTCTTCATCTGCCTCTTCACTCTGTCCTACATCTCTCTTGCACATGCTATAAATGCCCCCCCCCTCCAGCAGTATTTCTGCTGTATTCCTGCTGGCACCTTCTGCAGCAGCCAGACCTCTGGGAATTCCTGGGACAGACTCAGAGGGGAATTTTCTGAGTCAAATTGGTAAGGGCAAAGGCCAGTATTGCTCAGTTAATGACAAGAAAAATTCACCTGGATTAGTACTGGCTACTTAACAGGAAACAACAGGGCATCAAGATTTGGCCTTCTATGATTTGGATACTTTCTAAATCATATTTTTATGTCAGAATGCTGCCCTGTTGCTTGTTGGAAGACCTAGGGAAAAGCAAATTTTTACAGTTTGAAATCTGCAACGGCAGCTGGAGCTATTCTGCCTACTCTTTCCCCACATCACAAGCCTTCACAAAGCTTTAAAGCCAGAGAAAGTGAGCTGCCAAAAAAATACACTAACAAAGCAGATGAGTCCATTCTTCCCAGTTTTCTAGGAGATATATTTCAGTCTGTCTGTTCCGTATTTCTGCAAGAAATGTTTAATATTTACAGGTGGAGGAACTCAGGCTTGCCGGTATTTTTGCATTCCTTTCTAACCTGCTCTCTTTCTTTTTTCTCCCCACCTCCTTCCCTTTTTTGTGGCTTCCCGGTGTAAGTGGCCACAGCAAACCCCTGTTCAGGATCCAGGAGGAATCCTTCACCGCCAGCCCAGGGAGAACGTTGGTGACAGCCGCTGGAACGCCTTGATCACACACTCCCAGCACCCTGCCCTGCCAGCAGCAGCAGGAGAGTCCAGTTTATGTTAATAAGGTGCAGAGAGTGGCCAAAATATTTTGTGAATTTTCCGGCTCAAAAGGGTAATGAAGCTACCTCTGTCTCAGTGCACTGGCACGGGAGCAAACTAAACAACTGGGAAACATGTTTCAGAGGAGAAATACAGAGCACAAACTCCCTGGATTTCACACTTCCACTGGAGGCTGAGCTTTGCCTCTTTCTACCTCTTTTCCAGGCTGGCTGAACCCTTTTGCACAAAAAGTGGGAGGGGTGGGGGAGGGCGAGCAAGCTTTTCTGCAGATTAGCTTCGGGCAGCTCTTGCCAGACCAAAAGTTACACTGGAAAGCATTTCTTAGTTTCAACCAAAACAATTAATTGTTTAATATGTAAAGTAATCCCAGAAAGTTATTCCCATAAATTCGGTTTAAAAATCTACCTTTTTATTAGCTTTGAGCAAAAGAAACCTCCACACTGCTGGGAGCACAGTCAGATTCTTTGGGCTCTCTTCAAAAAGCTCGCTCTTTTTGTCATTCCTCTCTGACCTCCTCCCTGCTAGTCCCGGGATGAAAAGCAAGCCAAAGATCTGCTGAGAAATGGGCCGAGCCACTGCTGACCTTTGCAAATCCAATTTCTTCAAAGCGAGAGCTAATCGACGTGTTCCCACGCTGTGTATTGCTGAAACTTACGATGCAATTCAAGGAATGAATTCACCATGGTGCAATCTCATTTTGAATCCAGTTTTCTTGCTATGTGTCAGAGGGTGAAGGAGGCAGAATGTGGTACAAGTTAGAGAGAGCAGTCTCACACAAGTTTCACAAGCTGTGTAAGTCTGTCTTTGAAAGATTTTGCACTTCGGAGGGGCTCTTTCCCTTAAAATCTGAAATATATTGGCCTCCCCCCACCTCCTTCTACCTTCCTCCCCCTTAAAAATAGAGAGACATTTTGCAGTGATTTAAAACAAAAATAAGCTGGTGAAAGTTTATACTAAGCAATCTCCAAACAGAAAAGGAAATAGTCTCTGAAGGTGTTATCTGATGTGTAACCAAGGTGCCTTTCAGGGAGATCTGTGTGCACGGGAGCTGTAGGTGAATGGGATTGTGCTACAAGGGGGAGCTTTAGAATTCATATTCAAAATTCATATTCTCTGGCTTTGCATATCTGATCTCGTATGAGCACTGTCCTGATTTTACAGCAGCCCGAGTGCTCCGCTCTGTGCGAAGTATCGCAATCTCTGCTAGGTACCGCAGCTGTGCCAGCAGGATCCGTGCGGGAAAAGCGCATTGGCATTCCCAACCTAAATCTTATAATCTTGTTTCAACAGGTGCCTGGAGACTGGCCCCCCTCCCTGTTTCCCAGAAGGTGCTGCCATTTGTTTCCCGCTCCACGGGCACAGCCCTGGGCAGCCCACCGGACCCAGCGGGAGCGGCGGCGGCACACCGCATCCTGCCGGCGCGCCCCGAGCTGGGCGGGTTTACGCAACGCTGCGACTTCTTGTCTGGGGCAAAAGGGACACGAGAGGACTCTCATTCCTCATTTAACTGCTCTGGGGCATGGGTAGCACATCCCAAAGAGATGCTTTCAGCAGCCAAAGAGAGCAGTTATGTCATTGCCAGCAGGGGTTGGGCTTGCTCTGTCTCCCTGGGGATGCCACCTCTCCAGCTGGGAAGTCCTGGTGCAGCAGGTAGCAGCCAAGCTGCTCCACATTTGGTGCCTGCCCACAGACCTCCCAGAGTGTGGTGTTCCTGGCCAGTTTGGCCCTATAGTAGAACCAGAGATATCGTTGTTTGCTTTTTTAGCTCATTGCCATCTTCATTGCACAAGTGTCATTCCACTATGGCTGATGTAATGGTGAACCGAGTCCATGGGCTAATGGGCTGAACTGTGCCTTGGCTGTAAACTGCAGGCTTCCCGAGAAAGCCTCAATGCTCTCATTTTGTATTTGTCCTTAGGAAAGCAAATGAAAATATATCATTGTTCTCAAGGTTGCTGAAAGAAGCAAGTCCTTTTTTAAAATTTTATTTCCGGAGCCATGAATAGTAAATTTCCTTCATTCATGACTGGTTTATAAAGGAGTTTGCTAACTAACCAGATCTGAAGAACTTTCTTTCTCGGCAAGCATTGCAATAAGAGAATTGTTTGTGGTTTTATTACTTTCTCAATATTTTTGTTATCTTCTTTCCCAAGACACGATTAGCTTTTCCAGTCTTCTGGACATCAAAGATTTTGGAGAAGAGATTGTATAAACTGGATAGGTAACAGCTGTTACCAGATGGATTTGCTGGTGGAAAGGGGAGAGGGCTAATTTGTTTTATGTGTTTCCTCCCACTGCTGGCACCTTTTACTGTGGCACACTGTTCCTGTCCTGTGACAGGGAGCGTCCTTGCACAGAGGGAGCCCTTGTCCACAGGATTACACCTAACTTTGGGTTTTGCTGTTGGTTATAAGTGACTTTTCCAAATGCCTTCATCATAGCTCTTTTGCCTCATCCTCCAGTTTATTAGAGAGAAAAAAGAGAGAGAGCAGCTCTAACATTGTCAGATAATAGCACTGATTGACAGATTTTCATTTCTGACCTTTTCAAGTCAGAAAGTCTAGTTTGCTTCGCTCCTGGATATCTCAGGACACTTACAGTTGGAATTATTTTTGTAAAATAAATAATTGAATTCCTCAAGAAAAGTCACAGTACTAAAGGAGAGTTTCAGCTGTATCATCTCTGTTGTGCCCTTCTATTTAACTTGGGAATGAACATTTGCACAAATCCTCTTTATTTCTCCATCTAGTGTAAAGTTGCTTTTACATTGCTGACTTTTTAAGAAAGGTCACAGAGGGGAAATGGTGATTTGTATTATTGCAAAGTACTAACTGGTGAAAGAGATTGCGTGCGTATGTAACAACCTGATTTTTGCATATTGCCATACCAACAATGTCTGATCCCATTCAGATAACAGTAAAGCAGCCTACAACTTTGACCAGCTTCAAAGAAACCCACACTGCTTGTTCTTTTCTTTCTTTAGGATTGATCTACTTGTTTTGACATTTGCGTGTTGTGTTTTCAAGTATCTACCCTCATGTTCTTCAAGCTTCAGCAAGAGAGAGCACTTTCAATATCTATTGTCTGCAAAAGTGTCCCATGTCCTATGAATATGCTGACATCCAACCTGATCTAAAAATTTCAGAGGGACTGGCATCTTATCAGCCTAGTCTCCTTCTTCCTGGGGCAGCCTAGATGAATACTTTCGGTCCTTTCCTTCTCTGAGCAACTTCAGAATCCATTGCCATCGCAATGGCTTCACCCAGTCTGTGAGGATCCTCGGACCTTTGCAAAAATGTTCAGATTCTCACAGAGTTTAACCCTTTCATGCAGCTGGCCTGGGGGTACTGGGCACCTCAGCTGGGGGAATACCACTGGAGCAAATAGTCCATGTCAACGGCTGCTGGACCACTGCCGGGAGAATGAATCCTGGCTGGAGAGGGACAGAGCAGAATCCATATCCAGAAAATCATCTCTAATGTGATTTTAGGCTTTAAGCCTTAATTAAATTCAAACTGTTTTCCCCCATCTCCTTCATTCACTCGCTCAGTACTTCTCCATGTAGTTAAAGCAAGTGACCGAGAAAAGAGAGGAAGTCAGTCCTAAAGAGCAACTGAGCAACTTTTGTGCAACACACAGAGTATTTTTTCTGCACAACCAATGGAGAAATGAGAACAGCTCTGCCAGTTTCAAGACAAAGTTTCCCATCTTTAGTGAACATTTAGACTCCAGTAAGTATCGACCTACAGAGCCAAAGACAAAAATGTGGAGGAGGCTCAAGACTAGCTGGTTAGTTTGCTGCATGAACAAGTCCTGGATTTTTCTTCGATGAAAACCAGTTTGCTGTGTACAATTCATACAAATAGGGAGAGAAGGAGGTGTCTGACTACTAGTGCAAAGTACAGTGAAATCTAGGTTGTGGTCCCTGTTTTACAGACAGCCCTTTCCATATGCCAAGTGAGGAGCCATGCAGGTGAGTGAATGTTACCCTGTTGTCTCTGGGTCCCCGGGCTGGGTGCAAGCACATATGGAATTAAGCACATTCAATGCTTGTGCAGTGGCAAAAACTGGTGTAAATCACAGCCTTTTCAAGGTGCGTTAAACAGGACAGTCTCTTGCATCCAGAAGACGAGATCTTGTTGGCAAGTCTAAGAATCAGCAGGAGCTTGTACAAGTGGGGGTCCCAAATGGTTGCCAAGCTATGAAAGCAACGGGTAATTCAGGTGTGGTATCTCACAGCCTGTTGTTATCTTTAAAGTGAGGTTTGTGAGCTTGTGCGCAGGTCTGTGCAGGTAGCGTGCGTCAAGTTAAAGCTACGTTTCATCGAATCACAGAATCACAGCACGATTTCTGTTGGAAGGGACCTTAAAGATCACCTTGTTCCAACGCCCCTGCCACAGGCGGGGACACCCCTCAACTAGACCAGGTTTCTCAAAGTCCCTTGCAGGGATGGGGCATGAAGCATTTCTTTTGCGTCCCTCCACAAGCTGTTTGCAGGGGAGCCGAGGGGCCGTTTTCAGCGCGCTATGGAGAGACGCTGCCGTCGTTATTTTTACTACTGCCCTGTCATGTATTTCAGGCTCTGCAGTGACAGCGATGATGAAACGAAAAATCAAAAATCGTTAGCTTGACGAAGTATTTTCCATGAGGGAACATTTATTTATGGTGACGCTGAAATACCATAGCAATGCTCTGAAGCAGCACAGAAGCTGTGAATTCTAATGTATATAGCCAACAGGAGATTGAAGGTCTTTGGCTCAAGAGCTTTACTCTGAAGACACAACAGTATTTTTCTTTTAACGTAGTTGCATCTCCATAAAAATCTGTTAAACTGCAGCTTGCGGAGGAAGTGTAAAGCACAAGGCAAATTAAAGTACAATAACCCTGAAAGGACAAATTGATCTGACCAGCGACTTAGTAGTTACAGGAAAAAGAATTGAGATTACTGATGGCTCAGTGCACAGAAGCAGCATTTAGTATGATGGAAAAGCATATACCGCAAATTAATTCTGTCAGTTTTGTGCTGGCCTGTTTCTCATTTTACATGGCAAATACTTTGATCCACGTTATAATGTAGGTACTTTTACAACCCTGGGAAATTTGCTGCCCCAATCTACAGGTGAAATAATTTAATCATAAGTATTTCACCAGGCATTTTCCAAACCAATTTAATTAGGTTTCATTGTTTACAGCCTGTGAGTATTGCATCCAGAGATAATTTAAGAGCACAACCTGCTTGTCGACTGTAGTTTGAAAGAAAATGAAAAATTGGTTCGTTGTTATTATTTAAAACTCCAAAGCATTCAAGCTGGAATATCTGTGGGGGTTTTTTTCTTTGAAAGAATTTCTTCTTTTTATGAATTTCTCTCTGTAATCTTGCCATTCCTGTGCCTGTAAATGCATATATTCTCATGTAGTTTAGGAGGGAATTATGGCATTACAGTGATTTTGGAGGGATTTTGAGCTCTGCTATATTCCTATAACATCTCAGAATTTCCAGGGGCCTCAGAAGGGTTGTTCCAGATTTATGGTTGTATAACACCAGCAGAATTATATCCCTTTATATTTGCATTTGGAGCTAATGCATTAGTCATCCAGGTCCCTAAACAGGTTAATTATCCAGTCCAGTTCTTCAGTGCAGTTTTAACTGTTCCACTCATAACTTTTATGAATTTCATTTAACATTAGATGATGTTAAATAGGTTTAAAGATAAGCCGAACTTTTAAAAGTGGAAACTGCTGATATTTGTTACTAATTTCTAGATCTGTTGTATTACCAGTACTCTTTGGGCAAGTTCTGATTTACAAAATATGATCTCACGGCGTGTTTTATCTTATTGGCTTCTTGCCATGTTGCCAGAATGCAGTGTGTTCAGACAGAGGCACCCAAAGTGCATGCTTCAGCATGCAGAGGAAGAGTGCAAAGCTGGTTTTCATTTTCTAGAAACAGATCTTAGTTACAGTCTTCCTCCAGCTGAATGGCTTTTTATTGTCGGTTTTGTGCTTTTGATTGAGTTCTTTGGTTTTACGTTTTTGAGACGAGTAGCATATATTCACAGGAAAAGTCCGAGTTCCAGAAGTTTTCTTAAAGCGAATTTAATGCTTTTGAAATCTTTGCTGGAAACCATCATTCTCTGCCTGCCTCACAAATACAGCACGCACTTATAGCTCTATCTGCTCGACTCAGGAATGATCCCTTACAGAATGTTACGTGTTTTTCCACACTTTCTCAGAAGGTGCTACTCTACAACGGAAAAGATAACCTGTTTGGTGTTATGCTGAGTTTTAAAAATTGCCAAAAAATCTATTTAAGAAAGGTCATCTTAAGAAATACTATCTTGAAGATAGTGACTTAAGAAATAATACCTTCTCACTAACCTCTATGAAGAAGTTTTGGTTCTACGGAGTTCACTTGAACTGCTCATTCCCCTCCCCTCAGTAATTTAATACCTGTATTTTTCACAGAGCAGCTCAGCAGTGTGCCAAATGTTATTAGCAGAAGGGCAAAGCAAAAAAAGATTCTGATCAGCAATCAGAACAGCCTCAGTAAAAGCCTGGCTCAAATAGGCACTGAATGGAGGTGAAGTTGGCCGTTTCACTTGTGGGCAGTTCATGAGAGATTTTAAATGATCTGGGAAAATCTCTGGAGATCAGCTCCTCAGTGATGTCTGTTCTTATCTTGTGCAATAATGTATTTTTCTCCTCGCCTTCTTTTCATCTTTATTCATCTAGCTGTATCTGTAAAATTCATAATTAGTAATAGGAATATAGATACAATAATTTCACTCTTTTTTTTCCCCCTCTGTCCTTTATATTTTTCCTCTCTTTCTTGTCCCGTAGCTGATTTGTTTAATATTTAACTCTTTTGAAGGAATGCAAATGCTGTTGCACTCACTTCTTGGACAGTTTTTCAAACTAACAGCATTTGAATGACTATAAATTAAAAAGCTGTTTTTACTGGGCCTCTGGTGATGCACACTCTTCTTAATTGCATTTAGGTCCCTGTGATAATATTCTGGTAAGATCTGAGATAGAATTTTCATTTCCAAGGACTAGACAGATTTCTGAAACTGACAGTACGACTCAGTACAACTTGGGTGGTAAGACAGCACTCAGTGAAATAGCAAGCAGCACTTAACAGCTTTGCAGAGAGGATAATTTTCGTGAAAGTGTTCAACCCGGAGAGAACCAGGGAGTTTAGAAACTGTGGAGAAAGTCATGCCCTCACAATATTTGGTCACTGTCTAGGTCAAGAGTTAGATGAGTTTTAGACAAGGTTCATGCCCTGATGCTTTGCCATCCACAGTGAAAAATTTGATATGATTTTGAGCATCTGATTATGCAGCTGGTACCCAATTAATTTGTTGTTAGCCTTTTTAAGTACTGCATTTTAGAAATCTACATCTTTTTCTGCCCAAATGGTGTTTCTCTGGCAACACTTTTTATGGGATTTTGGAGCTGTGACCAATAAATAGTTTTGTTCTTGTTTCTGTAACATTTTCTACAATTTCTGCCAAGGTATTGACATATGTGAAGAAGTGTGCATTTGTTGAACTCTATGGTTATTTCGATTTTGTAGGTTTTAGTCAATAACCATCAAGTACTGAGATAAAGTTCGAGAAGTGATATTCCCTGGAAGAAGCACAGTATATTCAAGTGCATTGGAAGGTGAAAAGGTGATCTACAGAAATACTATACTCTTGGGAATTCTAGCAATGTCAATTTCGGAGCTCTTTCACAAGCTAGCGCAGGAGGTGGTGGTTTGCTTTACGTGACGGGTTCAGTGCTCAGTCTTACCTCAGGAGTGATTCCCCTGAGCACAGCTGACTGCAGTCTGCCTCTGTTAATCTGAGTACAGTGATGGGGGTGTCATGCACGCTAGACCACACCAGCAAAGTAGTCTCTGCACCCACATGAAGCTTGGCAGAAAGAGGCTGCGTTTGGCAACTTGTGTCCATCCCTCTCACTTTCCTTTATAAAACCATTTGATAAAAGCATGTCATGTCAGGTCAGTCCCCTCAGTTTTGATAGTGGTGGTTAACCTCCTGAGCAGCTTGCCTTTAATGATCATTTCCCATTTAGAGTGTAAGTCGTGTTCGGTACTCAGGCAGTGTATGTTTCATGAACTGCCCTGATGACTGAGGAAGCTTCAGCTATTTTTTCTTTCAAAAAGATACTTAGCCCTGCCTTCCCAGCTGGACAAAGGCAGTGATGAATAATCACTCTTGTCACTTTTCTGAAATATCAAAGTTATCTCTCCTCATGGCAGAGAATTCCAAACTGTCCTGGAGAAAGCAGGCCGTGTGAATATCCTTGCTGAATTCCTAATTGTTTGCTCTGGCAGTTCCCAGTGAAGCAGCTGGTTGTCTTTGGAAAGCTGTGCTTGTTGGCTTGTTGTTTTGGGTTTGAACATCATGTGTCTTTAATTTTCAGCACTAGTCACAGGGATAAGTATCACAAATATCTGCTTGAAGGCCTTTTGCCCTTGGGAACCCAATATATACTTGGCAGCCTCTCTGACAGTGGGACTGAGGGGAGAATCAAAGTTGACTCGTTGCCTTATATCCCCTCGGGGAAAAGAACAAATAAAAATGGCAATTGCTGCTTCCTTCAGTTGCCTGAGGCGAGTCTTTCCTGTTTTGTAGAGAATAAACTAATGCCATTTCTAAAACAATCTTCCTTCCCTCTGTACAAAAAAATTATTATTATTCCATCCAGTATCATACAGCTAATTCTGAGGCTTGACTTCCTCACATCCCACTGCAGTCTCAGGTGGACTTCAGATTTCCATAAACCCACACATAACCAGAAATGGGCATTCACATCTTCCATTCAGTGCCTACCTCCAACAGAATCTGTTGTCATGTTCTTCAGCTCAGCATGCAGTAAACTCTAATGAAAATGGGGGGGGTTGTACCGTGCTGCTTAAGCCTGCTTGTGGAGAGAGCATGGATTGTGCTTTATTTATTGTGCCCGAGCTGTTAACAGACTGATTTCCTACTGCACCATTAGGACCAGCCTAACTGAGCATCTTGCTATGACTTCCAGTGAAGAGGTGTTCATTACTCTGCCTGTGGGTATAACTTCCCAAATATTCCCCACTTTCTGTGCCGCACTGAAGTGGAACAGTCATTAGTGTTGGTAACATCACAATACAAAGGGGAAGCCAGAGCCCCGATGTATGCATTAGCTAAAGATTAAACAGGGTGCCAGATGAGCTTTGATTCTTTTAGAAATGTGGCTAGGCAGAGCTCCAAGCTCACACCAAGTGATGCCAAGACATTTGCTCATGTCTCCATCGCCCCTTATCTCAAGTGGTGCAACTGCCAGAAATAATTTTCCTTAATCGAAAAACTTCATGCGTTGTGCATGTTGCTCTTTCTTATGTAAATCTGATTAGTTTATGATTTTGATTTGAAAATAGAATTCAACTGTTGTATTTTAGATCTGAAAAGCATCTTTCTTTAAGACAGCTTTTCCATTTTTCTAGGAAACCCATTCCTTTTATTTTATAATCAGCTCAACTCAGCACAAGAATCTTATGGAAGGTGGTGGCAATTATCAACTACACAAGTCAATCATTTTATTTTCAAGTCTCCAAGTTTTGCTGTTAGTCCTGAAATTCAGTGCTATTCTAGGCAATATGTTTTTGAGTTGACGAGGGATTTGTTATACTGCTTAAATACAAAAGAGAATTTTAGCTGGGGAAGAAGCTCTCCAAGATGAATGGATGTATTAGCTTAGCATGGATCTGAACTTTGTCTCGCAAAACACTGCACAGGCTTTCAGTGATACAGATCCCATTCAAATCAGCTATTGTCTAACAGCTGAAAATAATAGGTCTCAAAATGGTTCTTATTATTCCTGATGTGAAAGGTATGACTCTTTTGATGTTTCATTTGAAATATGCTTGTATGTTGCTTAATTATATTAATATATGTATTTAATCACTGTGTCCAGCACAGAGAATATGAACTTGATCTGTAAGCAAGACCCAGTCTTTACACTTGCAGGAGCGTATGCCTGGGCCTGATTGTACAATTAGCCTTGTTTTCGCTTTGTAACAATTTCCTTAAGTTATAAGCACTTCAGTTTTCATTAAAGTATGACTCCATTTGCATTTTTTAGGTCTGCTTGCAGTAATTTCTTGGCATGCAAGAAGCAAGACTCCTAAATCAGTGTTGTGTGTTTTATACAGAAGAGCCAGACAGAGGTGTGGCACAAGGTAAAGTTCTTTTATTTCTCCTTCCTTCTTCCTTTTAGCTCTGCTCCACACTAAGGTATGGAAACCATCTTGCACAACATTACACAGGCATAAGAAGGCACCCTGTGCTTGAGCAAGGACTGGAGTGAGAAAAACAAGTGTGATGTTAAGAGCACAGCACAGCAGAAAATACTTTAGGAGGATCTATAAAAAGTTTAAATTGGTAAAGCATGTATGTGGGTGGGTTAGAAAGAATAAAGCATAATTAAGTTACTGAAGCCTCAGCAGGACTCTGAACATTGTTCAGCGTGCATTGCAGTTTGCTTTAAAGAAATGTCAAGAATACCCACAACCTTAGAAAGGGGACTTTTTTTGTAGCGTAGCGTTAATTTCACCAAACGCACGAAGGCTGCCCTTTCTCGGACTTTGCGTCACTGTGCTGCAGGGTACCGAGTGTATTACAGGAACACATGAGGGCAGAAGCCCCACCTTCTGCACGCTGGTGACAGGGCAGGGCTGTCCATATTAGGCACGGCTGAAAGTCAGAGGAAGCTTTGCCATCCTGCACGACAAAGGGTGCTGGGTGCCATCTTCTTCTCCCCGCAGCGGGGATAGCCCCATCTGGGAGTGCCTGCCTGCACGCTAATACCAGCAGAAGGGTGGATGGATGAGAGGAGGTAGCTTTGCCCTCTCTCCCTCTGAAGTATCAGGGAGCAGAAAAAAGCATGGCAATCACAGAAAAGTCTCCTTGCAGCTACTGAGTAGCATTTCTAATTGCTCCATAATGTGGACAGTTTAGGTCCGATTCCCCCGTGCCATGAGCGACCCAGACACTGCCTTCTTCTCCTCACCAGTCCCTGCTTGTCCTTCTCTTTCCCTGGAGGTTCCTGAGGTGACCCTGACTGACCACCATGGTGGAAGAGTCAGGCTTCTCCTTTACAAAACCCTGTGTTGTGCCTGAGGCTGACAGGAGAAAACACCACCGTGCGCTCCGTAAAGGGTTGTGTTGGATGACAGCACTTCTGCAGTCCTTGGAGCAGATCACATCTGAGCCCAGCCGTGTGAGTGCCGTGGCGCACACAGTGCAGGATAGGTGGGTCCCTAAACTGAAGCCAGGCAGGGAATTTGGCCCCCAATTCAATAGGCAGCCTTTCATTTAACTCTCCTTCTCACAGTCCCCAAAGCCCAAGGCCTCTGGGAGTTGGTTCTGCCCCTTGTCCAGGCCCATGTCCTCCCCAAAACACCCTCACGGGAGCGCTCAGCAGGCTCTGCTGTGATGGGGGACTCCTGCACTGGCAGATTAGTGCAGCGTTGTGGCTGGGAAGGTCATGTACAGCAGCTCTAATTGTGAAATCATGAAGAGTAATGAGGATTTGAGCTGTTATTTTTCTCGTAAATACACATTCTAATGTGCAGAAAAAACCACAGCGTTGAATGAAAATATTGTGATTTTCAGGGAAAAAAAAAGATGTTAGCCAGAAGTGTCGTGCCTTTCCATATGGTCCACCTAAAAAAAAAAAAAAAAAGCTCTTTTTTAAGATGGCTGCCAGCCAACATTTCAGAAATATTTTCTTTGTGTTTCTGCTCAAAGTGATTTATGTCCAAGTAGTCTCTAGCTGGTTCTCAAATTGCAGTAATGATTTTGATTGTTTGTTTATAGTTTTGTCTGAACATTTCTGCCTGCCATGTCGTGTATTCTGTACCAGCATAAGTGTCATGTATAGGCAACTGCTGTGCCCACGTAGAGTCCATTGTTCTGTCTTGTTTCTGACTGTTCACATGTATTAGATATAAGTTTTAGGAAAGAAGAGAGAGAAAAAGGACCGTGTTCTCACCTTGCTGACCAAGAAAATAAGTTTTCAAGGAAATTATTCTGGCAGACGTGTAGGGAAGTCAGGCCACTCGGGCCAAGCGGCAATTTTTTCCATGGGAAAAGTGAACGTACTTTCTCATGAAAGAGGTGAGTCCAGAGCTGCGTGTCATCAACCCAGAAGCTGTGAGGCAATTGGACTGCAAGGGAAATGCAGTTGGGCCCAGCTGTGGTGAGCAAGATCATTGTGCAGGACGCTGCACGGGGAACGCGCTCCAGGACTTCAGGATTGGCCAATGTCACGGAGGGGGTTTAGTTGAGATGTTTGAGCTGAAAAGTCTGTCTGCACACCAGGCAGCTTGTTTTGCTCAGTTGAGAGCCACGTGCACGTTAATGGCTTGGATGTCCTTTGGGCAATTTTGCATGACAACAGAGGAAAGGGAGATCAGATTTAAAACAGAAAAGAAGGGAAAAAAAAGGCGGGGGAGGCGGAGAAAGAGGAATTGACAGTAAAACAAAACAGTATATTTCTTGAATCAAAATTCGAGAACATAATGTAGTTCATAGCAATATAAATATCCATGTGACAAATTCGGCTGTCTGTTTCAGTGGAACAACACTGGTTTTTTTTAAATAATAAGCTCCAACAAATACCTCCATGTTTTGAGAGAAGCTGAAAATGTCCACCATCCTTATGATAAAACCAAATAGTGGTGTATGTGGGTTATCTTTTGCTTTTCTTTTTACCTTGTGGAAATGAGAGACAGAGCAGTTAAGGGACAATGAAGAAATCTTATTGTTCAAAGAGAAAAACACACAGTATGCAAAGGGTTTGTTTGTTGGTTGGTTTGGGTTTTTTTCTGCAGAAAGTACCTTTTCTTTAAGTGTAGGTATTTTTCTTTTCAAAAGACATCAGAGAAATTAGAACTAAAAAAATATCTTAGTCTCTTATTTAGTTGGGACTCCTACAGATGCGTACACATTGGCCAACAGTCTGCTGTGATCGCTGTCTCATCTGACTCAAATAAATCAGCTTGTGTCATTTCACTCAGTAATTCCTTTACCAAGCTTATAACAACATACTGCTAGTTGAAAGGTTGTGATCTGACAGTGTTTTCACTTATGCTGAGTTCCAATGACTTTAAAAGAGCTAATCACACCCACATTAGAGATTAAAATGCCACATTAATCTTAAAGTGTATTGGTACCAAAAGCATGATGAACCTACTGCTATCACACGTTCTGAGTAAGGAATCCCGGAGGATTTTGTGCTGGAGGGAGGGTTTTGGAGGCGAAGGCATGGTTCTTTGCTTCACCCCTTCTGCAGCCCTCGGTCTGCCTACAGACAGCCCTCAGAGGATCCTCACAGGCAATGTTGCACAGAGAGCTGTGCAACGTGGAGCGTGTAGCTTGTAAACTTAGAGTCTTTGGTTTTCTTGCAAATAATTTAGCAGACATTGGAGATGTATCATGGTGAGAGAAAGAACTCGGGGTTTTTTTTTCTGAACAGCTATCATCCTTCATCTTCCAGACAGCTATAAATATCTTCTCTTTTGCAACATTACTTTGTTAAAGGAAAACCCCAAAAGCAGTATTGTTACTGAAGGCAGGTGTGATCACTGGTGAAGCAAGGCCGGCAGCTCCAGTCCAATTTGTTTCACAAACAGAGCTCAGGAACGAGCAGCTTCAAGGAGCACCCCGGCTATCAGCAGTCAAACACTGTATCCCACATGCTAATGTTAATTTTAACAACACAGGCCTAAAATGAAATTTTTAGAAGGCACAGGGAGTACTGAGAGTGGAAAGAACAGAAGTTTTCGATGGAAAGAAATAGCATTCACACTTTGATAAGCTCCAAAAATGTCTTTTCCAAACAGAGGTGCTTTGTATTGCACCATTCCTGTTGGCTGTTTGAGGGCTTTCCATGAGATGTATGAAGTTCTTGCCACAGTAATAAAGGTCAGGCACTATTGTGCCTCTTTTATGATACTGACTAGCACAAATCATGTATACAAACTCAGGAAGTATTTATTTATGTGGAATACATGCTTAAATAGTGGACTACAAATCATTTAAAAGATGCCTGTGATATGAATCATACCTCAATTTCATGGATAAGTGGAAACATTATGCAACTTGCTGAGTTTTTAAAGCACTAACGATTGTGAACTATACAGCAGACTTGAGCTGGACCTTTTCACCCCTTCTAATATAAGCTGTGGCTATTTAATATTCCTCACTAGGGAGTAATGCTGACCTACAAGTCAGCAATATATTAGGCACCAGAGCCATGAACCTAGTGAGAACATAAACTAAACTGATTTTCAATTTTGGTACATTACAAAAGGGACCATTATTGTGAGGTTAGAGATGTCAAAGTTGGTGACCTGGTATAATGAACTATTCCCTGCCACATAGTCAAGCATGAAAAGTAATTGGAGGCAGTATAAACTTTTAGAGGCTTAGGGCTTTTTCCCTCTCAAATTAAATATTCTTTTCCACACAAATTTTTTTAAATTAAAAATAGAAATTTTTTGTGAAGCATCATGAAAGAAGAAATGATGTTCCTGTAAAGTTTGCAGTGGATGGAGAAACGTGTGTTTAGGAATGAGGTCACATCTTAACGCTTGGGTTACTTCCATAAGGCACCGATGAAAAGCAAGTTGCTACCTGCCAGCTAGGAATGACATTAAAATATTATGGCAGCATGTGACCAGCTTTAAAGCTTAAAATCCTGAAAGGACAGAGACAATGTCCCCTTTGAAGAACATTCCTGAAGATCGCTTTACAGTTTCTGCTAAGCTTTAAAGCAAAGAGTAAACTGCTCCATGTCTAAGCAGCAATGATTAAAGTTGTGACTTCTTAGCTGCAATGTTCACATCTGAAAACCCACCCCTAAAGCGTGCGCAGGTCTTTCAGCTTGTTCGTCAGACATGTGTCCCAGCACTTTTTCTTTTGGACAAAGGTCTTTTAGTACTGTGGACTTCAGGGGTTCATTTGTGGCTCCACACCCCGGCTTTCTGCACTGGATTTGACCAACTTATTTCTGATTTCCTCTGGCACAGCATCTTGTGAGTGGGCACAGCATCTCTCCCCAGGAACTAGACTGCAGAGGGCACTCCTATATAAGAAGGAACTGCAGTTTCCAGGCTCATTTACTTTTTGCCTTGATGATTCCTTGTTATTTTTTCTTTTTTAATAATTAATGACACTCTTATTGCACTAAAAGGAAAATCTTATTATTCTTGACAATTGGTTTTGTTATGATTATTTAATTTCCCCCCTCTCCCCAAGTTTATACAATTACAATGGCTGTCAGTGCTCATATCATCTTCGGGTCATCAGCCTCAGAAATTAAACATACACAGAAGGATAACCTATTAATATGCCATCCCTAGGCATAACTTGAGCACAGCAGCACAGGGAGTGCATAGATGAGGACGGAGATGGCTTTTGCCATGTGCTTGGGAAGCAAGCGAAACGCTGTCTGAGGCAGAGCATTCATAGAGCAATATGAAAACCACTCTCCTCTTGCCCTGTCTCCAGAAGGGTTTGTTGGAAGCATTACTTCAGTCTGGATTTCAGCTGTGACAGTGAGAATAGAGGCAGTCTGTCAAACAGCAGTTCCTGAGCTTCATGAGGTGGATTTCTGTCCCCTAAACTTATCGGGAGTTGGGGCTGGACAAACGGGCTACAATCCAATGTGGCCAGAGCTCTGCAGTTTGCCAGGACAGTGGAGGCAGTGTGTTGGATGGGGACTCCCTGAGTAGCAAACAGCTGGGTTTAGGCTGCCATCATGCAAACTATCCTCCAGAGCCGTGATATGGGGCCACTGAAACCCTGAGGTGCCCCAAGATTAGGAAGCAGCGTAGTTCATGACAGCCTCACGCACAGGCGTACGCACACTCGCACCCCGTTTGTGAGCGAGAGGTAAAACCTGCGGTGGCACCATCCAGCAACTCGGTCTCGAGGCTGAATATCTCAAACCTAACAGAAGCAACTCTAGGCGTTCAGATGGAGCCTATGGAGCTCCTACAACGCAGTTTAAATGTGCTTCCAGTATTTAGCTTTGTTTAATGAGAACAAGTCCGTATTAGCCTTGGCTCCCGCAGGGGATGCAGCTCACGTATCACCCAGCTGACAACAGAAGCGTCGTTTTGTTTCCTGTGGGTAGTGGAAAGTGGTCTTCCTTTTCACACTTACTCCTGGAAGCCCGTCACAGGGAAAGTGTAAGATCGGGCTAACGCCGTGCGAAAGAGCTGACTGGGCGGGGAGAGTGGGACCTGGCTGTCGGAGCAGCACACACACTTCCCGTGTTTATTTTCAAACCAAAGACCTCACGTTTCGAGTGAGAGATTTGCTCAGTAAAATGCGTGCATTTCATATTTCATTACCACATGCTGTATATCTCCTGCGGTGGTTAAGAAATGAAGGAGTGTGGAAAGGACAGTTACTGAGGGGAGCTGTAACCATAAAGATTCCATTGAATAGGATTTTCCCTTGTTCCAAGCTGTTATCTCACTAGATAAAAACATTGTGCTTTATGATTAAGCTGATTGTGTTGGACAAGCCAGTCTGAAGCCCTAGAAGCCTGGATTTTCAAATGTGCTGAGCACTGGCAGCTGCAACCAAAGTCAGTGGGGACATTTAAAGTGCAAATAATGCAGAGTTCTTTAAAAATTCAGGCCAGAACCTGTCTGTGAAATGGGAGTAGATGCTACCTTGCCTCACAGGGGTGCTGTGAACATTTGTGGCACGGCTACTTAAACTAGTGGGAAGTTACACTGAAAAGTCCGTGAAAATAAAAAATTCTTTTTTCAGATCAGGGTTTGATTATAAATGTAAAAAAAGGGCCTCAAGCCACAGACCAAAGAGTGAAGAGGAAACAAATATGTAGACTGAATGGATAATAGAGCATGCCCCTCTCTCCCAAAATAGGTTAAAAATCATGTTAGGCACACACCGAATCAATGTTGTGCAGGCCTATCTAATTCTAGCATTCCCCACAGAATTCCCCCTAAAGCAGGTGTGTGGTACTTTTTAGAATGTGTAGTTGAGTAAAAAATCTTCATAGATAGTCCAGTAAGGGCAAAGGAAGATGATGGAGGAACTGATGCATCTGACATGCAAGGAGAGGCTGCGAGAGGTGGGACTGCTGAGCCCGGAGAAGAGGAGGCTCACGGCGGGAATCTCATCAGTGTGTGCAAAGGGAGGGCGGAGAGGAGACAGGGTCAAACTCTTCTCAGTGTTACCATTGAAAGGAAAAGGCACGAACTGAAACACAGGAAATTCCGTTAAGAAAATTTAAGTAAAAAACGTTTTTACTGCAAGGGTGATCCAACACTGGACAAAGTTGCCTGGTGAGACTGGGGAGTCTCTATCCCCAGAAATATTCAAAATTCAACTGGACAAGGTCTTAAGCAACCTGCTCTCATTGACCCTTCTTTCAGCAGGAGATTGGACTAGATAATCTCCAGAGATGCTGTCCAAACTCAACTACTTTGAGATAAGTGAGGAAATATTTTTTCAATTTCTTCTCTATTCCCTTTCTTTGCAGAATTGATAGAATAGATCATCAATTAGCATCCTGTTTTGGCCTGGGGTTTCTGCTTTTTTTCCTCCTTTAGCAACTCTATTTTTTTCCTTTTGAGGGTGCCGCACTCTAATTTTGCAGGTTACTGTAGTGTTCTGCCAGGTCTCCTGAAGTTAAAACCTTTATTCTTTAGCGAGTGAAGTTTCAGAACATTTCTGAGTGTCCCACTGACAAACTGAAAACAAATAAAAAATGTAGCATGGATTGTAGCAGAAACTGAAATGAAAATATTCTCTCTAATGTCACTACAGAAACCGAATTTATTTCAATGTACTTTTCAACTGCATGGGAATAGGTAAGGACTAGTTTGCCCATAACTACCTGTAAACTGAAGAACTGACCAAGAGTGAGAGCTGACATCCTAATAATAGTGGTAGGGTGAAATTATGGCATAAGAACAGAAATTTGTAATTTAAATCTTTTGGGGGAGTGGTTTTAAGGAAATAGAAATACCAGAGTTGAATGCCCATAAAAACAATAATTCGAATTATCAGTAATAATTATCAGTAACAGCCTGCTGTTACAGCTGAGGCAGTTTTGTGATGTCAGTGGCAGTGATTTATATGCTTCTCTTCCTAAATGTTAGAGCAAACTATACTCTGTTGTCTTAGCATATTTCCTGCCTTTCCATCGATGATTGTGGCTGGCCTTCACTTTATAGTCATTTTTGCTAGGTTTACAAATTAGCATTTAACCATCTCATGACTGACGTGACAGAAACTCAGCAGCGTACCTCGCCAGGGTGATGGGAACACTTCTAAATATCGCTGCATAAAGGATGGAAATGGAGCAAACCATTTAAATGATTAACACAGGTACTACTGCACAGGCTGGGAGATAATTAGAGAACGAATCACAATGTTTTGTTATTGTAATAGTTGTATTTGGATTGTGGTGACATTCAACAGTTGCTCAACAGAGCTGCAGAAAAACCCTATCAAAATCTATAAATACTTCACAGGCAAGCGGAGACAACGCTGTGTCACATTGCACATATTGGTTATGGGAGATCTTCAAATCAGATATCAATTTTTTTCTTTCACGATTTCTCCTTTTCCTCCTCTCTAACATTAGTTTTTTAACTATTTGTTCCACTTGGCCTGCACTGATTTTTCTTGCTGCTTTTTGGGTTTTTTTGGTAGTACCCTGAGAAATACAACTGACCGGTATATTTAAGTCATGTGAGTATGTAATGAATGCTGTTAGATCATCTTTTTGCTCATTCAAAATTTGAAGTAGAATGGCTCTTCTGTGCCTTATCTGCCCAGTTTCAACAATGCCCCAGGCACTGAATTTTTTATAGTGGTATCCAGGCTCATTTCCAGATAGACCAAGTCATGTCAGCTTAATGGTTGGACTCAGCGATATCAGAGGCCTCTTCCACCCGTAATGATTCCATTAGTCAGCTCTGTGCTGACTGGAATCCCTCACAGCATTATTATGCCTGTTGACCAGATTATTATCTGTTGAATAAGATGAGAATGAATAAGAGCAAGGGTTTCCCAAAGTGCCTTGGAGGTGGAAGAAAAAATATGGGGCACTGGCAGTGGAAAGGAAAGACGAAGACATCCCTTAGGCCCCGACAGAAAGACCGAGAAGCTTGAACGAGTATTTTCTTCCTTTGAAGAAATCCACTGATGAGTGTTCTAAACCTCATTTTTCCTAATTTCCTGAGCTGTAGCCAGGATTTTTGCTTTTGGTTAAAGACAAATGCAGACTTGGAGGAAAACCAAAGGTGTTTTGCTGACTCCTTTCTGTGCCATGCTTGGCAACTCAAAACAGGAAGAAAATGGCCAGTTTAGAAACAGCAGTTAAAGGACCCAAAAGACAGTTTCCATCAAACATTAGTTATTTTTATGCTCATTTGGGGGTGTTGGAGCTATTTATGAAGTCCAGATAGAGAAATTAACATTTCTGAATAATTTTAGAACAAATTATGTGTGGGACCACGCTGAGTCGTATAACATTTTCTTCCATAAAAATATTTTCCATTATGTTTTGGGGGACATTTCTAACCCAAAGGATTCATGCAAAAATCCAGAGCACTGTTGCAACACTAGGGAGGGAAATGACACATAGCAGAATGATAATTGCTTACCATAAAGTGTGGATTAAAATGTAGTCAATGCCTTTGCTTGCTTCTAACTTTTGCATGAAGGCATGGTAATACCACAGGGCTTATATAGCGCAGGCAAAATTGCATCCAATATTTCTGTCTCTTTTCCTACTGCTTTTTATATTCACTGGGGTTATAGCCGGAACACTAAACCTAAGAGATACAATATGAAGAATATATCTCTGTCAAAAATATTTATTCAGCTAGGTGACATTGGAGGATACAGAGAGAAAAATATTTCATCACCATCCTCATTTGTACCGCAAACACGTTGGACACAACGGCTGGAAGAGGGACCTCGGGCACTGCGTAATCACATAACAGCGAGTAGTTCTTGTTCTAAAGTTTGTGTTTAAAGTACATACGTCAGACAGCAAGGAGAGGGAGCGGGAACACCAGGGTGTGACCGGAAAGTGAGGCATGAGAGGCCGAGTACCTGGCTCAGTATCGCTCAGAAAGCTGGAGCAGCAGCAGGAACTGCTCTCCCCTAAATCTCAGCCAGCTCTTCAATAGCAGTCTCAAGTAAAAAGGAGAACTGGAAGACAAACACATTGACTAACTTTTAATCTTCCTTCCATGACAGCTTTAACTGCTCCAATTGGAAGTTCAGATGAAGGTTGAGTCTTGTCTTATTTTATCTAAATGAGTTCATCTGTCTCGTATCATGGCTTTACTTGGTTACGCATTTTAGCCTTCTGCTCTTTTTCATGTGAGGTAGTAAATACTGGCTCTTTTCAACAGCTGAAATGTCAGAGCACGATCGTTTTGCATGTGCTAGATAAAATCTGTGAAATGCTGCACTTCTTTTCCAGTGACCTCTGGAATGAAATCACAGTTCGTAGGGCTAGGGGACTGGAAGTGACATCCAGGGTCGCCAAACCCAGTGCAGAGAGTTCAGTGCAGCACACAGGCATCACATTTGTGATCTCTCTCACAGGCTGTTGAGGGCCTTTTGGGTTGTTGTTTTTGAAAAGTTTGGACGCTTCACTGCAAGCAGACACTAGATCAGGAAACAGGTTATTGCTCTTTGGTGGAGACTGAAGCCGGCACCCTCAAACAGAAAAGAGCTTGAGGGATCAGCCACGTTTTATGTAGGTGATCTGCTGAGGGGATGTTGTTGCTGGATTTTGCCTCTCACATCAGTGGGTGTGGTGAGATCCTGACTCCACTACTAATCCTCATCTCAGAGATGCTGCCCACCTTATCTTGCTGTATTTCAGTTTCCCCACTTATCCCTAGGAACAACAAATGTGGAATGCCTACAAATCTGCTGGTGAGCAGCTTTATGTAAGAGCTGCATTCAGTGTGAGGCAGGCCAGAGCAATCCAGGCATTTTCAGCTCCTGTTATTCGTGAGTACTTTACCCTAAATTAAAAATAATCTTGATCCTGTCTTACTTGTTTTACGATCAGCAGTTTAAGTTGAAAGGGTCACTCCTTTCTCTGGTAGGTCAAGTTCTGTGGGTTTAAGTATTTTCAGGACTTACGATGTCATAGGACGTCAGATATTACATTCCTCTGTGCATTTTAAATCATTGCTTCCTTCTATGGGAAAATAAAATTTTGTTAGAAACCCATTCAGGTTTACTTTCCTTTGAAAAAATATGAGGCTTTTATCTTAGAAAACATTTCTTCGTCCAGAGCTTACTGATGCCCACCAGATCAAGTTTTAAGACAAAAAGGGAATTTTTAATAGGGATTTATCACTCATTAAATCTGAGATACGGTTTCTCTTTTTCTGTAAGAATTATGGTATATTTTTCAACATGAGGCCCTTTTTGAATCCAGTCGGGCATTTCGGAACGTAATGGAATAATACATAACCTTCACTATAACTCCTCAAATGCTACAATATAATGCATTTGCTTAAGTCCCGGAGAAGGAAACCAAACCAATTTATTATAGCCTGTTGATTCACACTCACATGCTGTGCAGTTCGTGTGAAGGTGCCATTTACTTTTTCACATGAACTGCCACAGCATGGTTTAAATAGAGATTTCTCGAGCAGTAGTGTTAAGGTTTCTCATTAACATCATTTCTGGAGTCACTGGGCCAAGTATATCCCTAGTGCAATTCCACTGATCTCAGTGGGGTTATCCTTGAGATATATTTGGTCCATTGTTTCTACAGAATCTCTTTGTTCTTTTCTGATCTCTGAAAGAATTTTGTTACTTTGAACATTTCTCACAGAACAAGTCATTATGCTGAAAAGTTTGCAACATTTAGAAGCAACTTCTTGGGTTTTCTACCTATTTGTACACAGAATTAAGACATTATATCCAATAACATATTGATTTTTAAATTTTATTTTATAACATGCACATATATCCTGTTTTCCAGCAATATCAATAGATTTACTACAAGTTCTTGTTTATATTTTTTTTTTAGATTCCGAAATTTAATGTGACTCCCAAAAATAACCTGAGACTGACTAGAGGGACGGTTGGCATTATTTTCTGACCAGCTCTGTCACTCGCAAATTTTTTAAGCAAGTAATGAGTGAATAGTGACGCTCTCATACTGATATATTTTCACACTGAAAACTGAGCTAGTCTGACGTTCTATCTGAATACTGAGTGTACTTCGTTGGGGTTTTTGGGGGGTGTTATTTCTATCAGGAAAAAAAAATGTATGCAACCTTAAAAAAATGTTAAATTCCATCTTTGCGCAAACTTTTGCACAAGTTACATGTGCAGTTCATGTCTATTCTGTACATTATGCATGTGATTGACGTGACTTATTTACACTTTTGTTCAGGAGAATGAAAGGCTGGGTTAGGGAACACGGCATAACAAAATGAATTCCTCCCGGTGAGAAATGCTTAGGTAAATGGAAAACGCATCTTTTTTCTCAAAACATCATCTCTTATTCCTTGCTGTACATCGCTGCAGTTTTGTGCAGACATTTGGTGGCCTTAATCATGTACATTCATTTGCCCAGAAAATGATGAACTTAGTGCAGGAACTTCTTCGTTTGTCTTTGCATTCAAAGATTCTGTCAGCTATTACAAGGATAATGCACAGAATATACAAAAACTAAATCAACTAAATCTGATTTTCGACAAATCCATAATCAATCAGCAAAGGAAAGGGACTTGGACAGGGACCCCTGGTTCCCTGAGCTCATACTTAACTTGCTATCACAGTCTTTTATTTCTACAAACTCTTAAAAGAATTAAGTTCTAATGTGAGATTGCATTCTGCAGAGAACAGCCTACAGGTCCCAGGAAAATTAAACCACTGCTAGTTAACTGCTGCTTGCAGAAATAACTTTTGCATCTGATGATAACAAAGAGAGGTGGAAATGCTGGCATGGGAAGCTCTGCTGCTAACGTGGCCTTTGCTTTAGGCACAGGCACACTCCTTCAGGAAAGTGCTGCAAGGGAAGCGCACCTGTGACTTGAGCTGCTGATTTTTTGCAAAGCTTTCAGTCTCTTTGAATATGTTATTAACATTCGAAGCAGAAATGATCTTGCTTCTAAGTAAGGGTGTGAAAAACTCTCATTTAAAGCAAGTGAGAAGCAAAGCTGGTGCTCAAGCTGCACACACAGGATTGATTTATGTTTCTAGAGATTTATACTTGAGACAAAATGGACAAATGTAATTTAGTTTTATTTAAGATCTCTCTCAAAATCCGAAAGACCGCTTTCAGATGAATTAGGTGCTGCTGAGTACAGTGACTGTGTAGGCAAACATTAACAGCCAAGCTTCAGTCAGCAACAGCCCTGGATGTTGTATGATGTGTTAAGAAAGTGAAGGTTAGCTAGAAACCTGAGGTTGTCCCTGCGCTCTTCCCAGAAGTGCAGTGTGATCATTTATCTGCAAAATGCTAGAGCTCAGATAAAGAGCTGCGGGTCTCATCTGAAAGCCGATGCCTTCAGGCAGCACCTGGTACATCACTGCAGTGTTTGTATTACTAAAGAGCTCCAGTCTCTGTGTGTTACTCATGTCTTCCTGGTCTGCAGGTCACTGAGACCACGTGGCAGCCTGTTGAACCATATTTTAACTCTGATCTTTGCACAGAGTGGTCCATCAACGGAATAGTCAGAAAATGAGGTAATAACCTGTAATCTCCATTTCTTGAGCAACTCCTTGCATTTCCTTGTATCAGTAACAATTGATTTCACAGGGAATACATGAAGTCGTGACTCTGTGTCACCTAACAGCTCATCTTGTGCAACACAGCAGAGCCTTCTGAGCCACAAATACAAGAAACAGGACGCACAGAGTGTGCTCTGTGGATAGAAACGTTCCGCTGAGAGTACCGCACCATCTTTGGGATGTGCATGCTGCAAAATGCAGCCCAGACTCAGAGTGGAGGTGCCATTTTGACATTCTCAGAGTTCTCTGGGAGCCTGACAGAGCCTCTTCTCCCACTGAGCCTCAGTGCCACCGTGTGCTGATTGGAAATTAGGATTACGTGGGACTTTTCACAGATGTAAACCTTGCATGCACATCCTGGAGGGGCCCTTCCAACTGGCAGCCACCCTTGGACCACTATGGCTGGGTCTATATCGTGCTCCAAAATCACTCCTAGGGGCCCTCCTTCTGAGAGCAGTGAAGCTTGGAGCTCTTAACCCGTGCTCTCACTGCAGGCTTTCAGACAGCTCCTGAGCACCACAGGGCCTTCACATTCTCACCGTCCTTTGGCACAAGTGGGGAAGAGTCCCTTGCAAGGCTTTTTACAGTCCAGGGTACTGACTTTTGTTGGTTCCCAAGATCTTCACTGCAAGGGCAAAACCCAAATTTTAGCCAGGGGGGAGCTTAAAACATGAATGACTTTTTCATACTGGGAGTATAAGAAATCTCTATAACGCTTTTTTTTTCTACCCTTTCTTAGCTCAAGGGCCTGCCCTCAGAGTACAAAGCCTCGGTCAAGCCAGCTTTGTGAAGAGAAAAAGCCTCAAGGACTTAGGATCTCAAAGTGCATCGATATGTACTGTGCTGTAACAAACCCGCTCAGGGCGCTGATAAAATCTGCTTTCCAGATAAATCAAACAGAATGAAGTGAAAAATACTTCATCAGATTTTGTCTTTAATGGAATTTTAAAAACGCTTCAATGTGCAGAATCATGCATGACCATTTTAACAGCGCTGGACCCACCGTGAGTTGAAAGACCCAGGTTTTTTTGGATTATTTTGGTATTTTCAGTGAGAATCACTAACAGTGACGAGCAATTTCCTGGGTAATAAGTGCACCGGGCAGTGCATGTTGTTCCTCAACCCATTAAACTCTTAGCAGGGAAGTTCCCTTCTCTGGGGTTGCTGCTCTGCCCTGGGTTTTCATCTCTTCACGCAGACCTGTGTAATCTAGAGTCAAACTTTGAGCAATCAGTACCACCAGGGCAGTGTTTTTAACGAGAAAAGCAGTTAAATAAATGGAATGTCATTAAGACATACGACTGTTTTGGAGATGATGCCAAGAGTGTAACAGAAAGTTGGTTTAAAATATTGCTTGCTACACATTTATTTTTAATGCATATGAAATTATAGAAACAAAGCACTTTAACTAGCTGAAGAAATAGAAACTTTGTGCACACACAGTTTCAAATCCCAGGAGTATTTCAGCCTCTTGGAGTTGTCTCTTGGACTGGAAAAGAGGGATCTGGACAGTCTCTCGATGTCTCTGACTCTTAAATCCTCAAGTGACATATATATATGCTTAAGGAATGGGTCAGCTTGCAGACAGAAATGTCCCAAAGTTACCAAAAAAAAAAAGAAGAAAGAAACAGACTGGTGGTTAGAACAGAACTGTGAAAGCCTTTCCCCTCGGCTGGCTGGGTTCGTGCCAAGATTCAGCGTTCACTTACACATCATATGAAAAAAAGGCGATGTGGTTGAATATTCTCGTCACACGCTTTGGCGTTTTTGGTGGGTTTTTTTTTCTTTTTTTGGACAATGCTTTGTTCTGCGGCTGTTTAGTTCAATGCATTGAACACGCACTTCCAAACCTGCCGGGCCATTTCTTCTGCAGCAGTTAGAAATTTAAAGATACTTTAACCTACTAAAAGATGACTGTATTTTTCTTGCTTTGTGTCTATAGTGAACTTTTCCCATTCAGAAAGGATAAGTTTTTAATGCCATTGAACATAGATATAATTAAGCTATGATTGGCTTGTTAGGAACTAAATACAGTGTATCCCTCTTCTGCTTCTTGCACCCATCCTCCTCATCTACCACCTCTTTCTTCTTTGTTGTAAATTTCCCATGGAATTAGCAGCTCATAGCAGAGTCATCAAGTTATTCATGAGCCAGAAGAGGTTTTAAAATTCTATTTGTTATTGCATTCTTTCCCAGGTGAAGTGAAGCCCTTTCTCTGGAAACCAGCCTCTAAGTGCTAACAATGCACAGTTCTAGGACCACAGCTCTGCAAAGCACAGGTTAACCAGAGCCAGGCAGTGGGGACTGGGAGAATCACTGGAGAAGCAGGAAAGAAGTGAAAAGAGGGTTTGACTCTTAGAGTCCTCAGACCTGCTGCTTTGGATTTTTATTTGTTCTCAAGATGGGAAGTAATTGGGCTCATTGGTTTTCACAGTATGAACACCACTTAAACGTTTAGTTTACTTTTGGAAATTTTGAGAAGTGTTTTGTAAGCAGGGTAGCACAGGCAACAGGGCAGAATACGTCGTGAGTCATCACTTTCATTCTCAGTCAAAGTTCTTTGTTTTTCAGCTTTGTGGCACCCTAGATGTACGCCCCATGGGAACCACACCGATGATACAATAATTGCTGTTTTCACCCGAGAAATTTATCACCATTCTTTGAGGGGGAACTGAAACTCCCGGTAAGCAGAAACTTTCCAGATATCCAAGGGCAAGAGTCAAATTGCCCAAACTGTTTGGCTCTACGCAGCTGCAAGGAAGACCAGCTTCAGGGAAAGACAATTAAAATTATTGTGTGACAGGTAATTTCTTATTGCATTGTAATTAAATGCAACATCTCGACCTGGAAGCACCTCTATAAATTAGGCAGTACTGAATGAAAAAGATTATTATTTTCAGCCTGGGTAACTAAGGTTCCTCAGATATCAGATTCTCATGAGATGCTAAATGAAGTAAAGTGTTAATTCATATTCGTATCCTCTTTGTTTTTTGCAGTAAGTTTAAAATAACTCTACAGAGACGTTTCAGAGTCACACGGGTAGAAATGTAACATTTTGCAAACACCTATGGTCTTTTTCCCGTGTCCACAGCACTACTTGTTAAAGGAAGAGGGTTGGAGAGATTTCTTGCAGCCAACATATCTTTTGGATACTTAGGGTATCTAGTGCTGAATGATTTTGCATAGCATGACACCTGCATCTAAAACAACAGTGTTAATATCAGCAGTGCCATCCACTGCAATATAATCTAATCTGTTTGATATTTTTAAATATCAAAGATTAATCCATCATCTTATAGACCTTTGGGGATAAAAAAAAAAAAAAGCATGAAAACAATTTTCCGTGGTTTTTTACCGTGAGCCCATTGAGGGTATAAATGGTTTCTGCCTTTGGGGGAGAAAAAAGAAGAAAAACTCAATTGTAGTTTTAATAGAAGAAATGCACCCAAATTCTTTGCCTCTGGGAAAAATCTTGTAGAAGATGATAGTATGGAGGTCGTTTCAGTAGTCAGGAAACCCCAGGAAAAAAAATGTAAATGCATTTTCTACATCCTGAATTGGAATCGCCTCAAACAGCGTGACTGACATACACTGACAGGGGAAAGAATTATGCACAGGTAAGGGTCCTGCAGAAGGTATCTCACAGGTTCCAATCCATAGATTGCATCCATTGCTCCAGCTAAATGCTTTCCATATCCTGCTACAATTAGCAGAAGGATTTCTTTTCAGTTGAATCGGAATTTGATAAGGAATAAGAAAATCACGAGAGATGAAACCCAGAGGAAGAACTCACCAATATCCCAATTCACTAGACCCTAATTAGGTGCCAAGGCTGTGTGGGGAGAGTTGGGCACATAAAAAGCTCTGCAAAGCCTGACAGTGCCTAGAGAGGCACCAAAACCAGGCAACAGGAAATGCTGAGCACGAAATTCCAGGTTTCCCTAGAGTTATGTTGCATTCATACCCCTCACCTAAGTTTGGGAGGCACATGAAAAAACAAGCAAAGAAATGTGTGAATAGGACTTTAAAGTAAGGCTTACTTGGAAGGAAAATGCTAGAGGTCTTTTCCCTGCTTGGTTTAACATAAAATACTGAACTATGAATCAGAGCAGTCTGAAATATTCATTTCTCCCCTTGCAGGCAAGTTCTCTAACCTCAAGGCCAACAGCTTAGCAAGTATTTAATTATTTCATTCAAAATGGAACAGTTTCCACAGAAATATTCAGAGGCTCCTCTGATCCCAGATTTCCCCAAGGCACCCTCCAGAAACTTTTGGAGAGAGATTTTTAAGCCAGAATTCTGTTGGACAAAGGGAGGAAAAAAACACAGGTTTTTTGAGTCCCAAAGGGATGATCTGACTGCTGAGGTGCTGGGCAAAAGCACAAAAGCAAGAACAAAAGCCTGTGTGCTAAAAACACTCAAGAACTCCATGAATCTTCAGATCTAAATTTTTCATGAAGCACATAGCTGACTGAAATATGGGCACCACAGTCCCAAAGACTCCACTGAGACTTGTTGTGGAACGGGATTTTGAATAGAGATTGTTTTAGCTCTGCTTCCTCTTCCTTGGGAGGGGGCAGGAGGGCATGGGGGTTTTTTTTTGGTTGGTCGTTACTGTCAAACCATTTTTGTTCGTATCTGTTGTTAGACTCTCAGCCATGGCTTTGTTTTCTTCTCAGAACTTCATTTGTTCTTGCACGTGGTTAGCATCCGATTCATAAGTGATGTCATAATTTCCACAATTTCTTTTAGCCTCCTGTATGTTGTCTAGTTTTTGAATTGTTATTTATGAAATTTTTACGGTTTGGAGACATTCTGCAAAAGGCGAAAAATAGTAAAGAAATTGAGGATGGGATTTGTGAGGGAGTTACTGCAATACTCTTACAGGAAGAGACAGAAGCCTTGCTGTGAAAGCTACCAGTGGAATTGTTTATATCCAGAACATTCCTAGCAAGTCTTTGCTTCAACTGTGTTTTAAAAATTTCTCCTGAAAGACAGTCCACAACCTGTCCAGAAGCTTGCCCAATTGACAGGGAGACTAAAAAATATGGATTCTTAAGAGTCTGATTTCCAGAAGGTACATATTCAGGCTTCCATAAAAATCACAGGCTTTGTTTTAGGTCTCCCTCAGCAAGCAAGTGGTTTCACAGAATCACTGATTTTCCAATCACAGCTATAAATGAGGTTCCTGCACCAAAGAGTGCAGATGGAAAAACCCACTTGCACGAGCAACAAGTGGCAAGCAGGTGAACTGAGGGTTTGGAGTTGGCAATCAGAGCGTTCATTCCTCTGGTTTCTCTCTCCAGATTCTGGCTTTTGTCAGGGCCTCATGGCACAGCTGGGGCAGGTTCCTTATTTCTGGCCCTTTTCAGCTGTTCTTTTGTGGTTTGATGGGAGTGTCACCAAAAAAAGTGTATTTTGAGGAAGAGGCCACGGAAGAATTCTCAGCAAAACGAGAGTGGATGAAAATAACTGGATCTGTGTGGCAGAAGGAGACAGGGCATTTTTATTTTTTGTTAAAGTGGGCACTGAAGAAGGATAATGAAGACAAATGGACCTGAGCTGTAATCTCTATATGGTCTCTAACAGCACAGTAGTTGTGTCACATTGCTAACCACTGTTTAACCTTACTACCACCTATCTTCTGGCATTAGAGCAGGCACCCGAGGCACCAGGAAAAGGGGAAGGCTGCAAGGGGAAGTACACAGTCAGTTCCCCTTGGTGCAGAGGGGAAGGATGTCCCAGCCTCACCGCCACGGGCAGAGAAGAAAGGGAAGTTCTAAAAAGAATCCCTGTTGGTTTTAGGTCCTTTTTTTTTAGGGAAGGGGAAAAAAAAAAAAAAAAGAATTGCTGGGAGCGGGATGCTCTCCTGAGACCAGTAAGGAGCAGCAGTCCTGGATTGAGAAGTGGCAGCATTGTAAATGTAAAAAGTATAACATTAGTAGCTTACACAAAGTAAATGGCACAAAGAAAAAGTGTGGAAAAGATGGAAAGGTCTTAGGAGGTCTCACAAACCACAGGAGACTGAAAAGAGATAAAGCAGTATTGTAGGTTTCAGCATGTTGTACCAAGCCATAGATAGAATTAAAGGCCTGCATCTAATGCAGAAGTTGAAAGAAAAGGCATTTTCCTTTCAAGGAGTGGCTCATTTGGATAATGGAGAAGGTAAAGATCACTGGGTATCAGTTTAGGTGGTCTGGTGGTGCCTTTGTAGTTACACACAGGATGATCAGCAAAAATGCTGCTGTATGACAGCACAGAGGTTCAGTATTTTTGCATGAACCGTTTTCATCCTGGGTAATTTCTTAGTCAGATCTCAAAAACATGAGGGGAAGTTACCTCATGTATTCTTGCCTCAGTCCATAGAGTACTACAGCCAACAAATTTGTGGGTATCAATGATGCCTTAGGTTTTAACTTTTGTATTTTTCAAATCCTGCGCTGCCTGGTGTGTAACTCTGAAGTTTCTTGTGGCCTGTGAGCTGCTGTTCTCTCATGCTGGTCAGACATAACAAACCTCTGCAAGCTTCCACTCCAAGGACACCGGGCCCAAAATGTGTCAACTAAAAGCCTCTAAAGGGGGGCAAACTTGGGGTAATTGCATCATGAACCTGAGGTTATAATTGGAGAATTAACCCTGATATGCAAATGAACCAAACTTATAGAAGTGTGAAGAACCCGTGACCCAGGGCCCATCTTGGATGTCCATCTGGGGTGTGGCCTCTGGACTGCCCAGGGTGTACCTTTGAAGGCCCTTCAAATAAATACCTCCTTTTATTCTCTTATTCTCTTCTAGTCTCTGTGTTTTAGGTGGCCACTTAAGGCATCACCAAGACAAAATTTTGGTAGCTTCTCTCTTTTTTTTTTACATTGTTATGTGACATCTTCCAGTCTATGTAAAGCACTACAGGCCGTTGTCCAGCTGGAAACGTGCTCCTCTCAGCCAAAATAAAACCACCTGCTCTGTGATAGCACAACTGTGACTTTCATCGCTGGCAACTGGGGTAACTCGCCAGGTGCAAACAGCCTGCGAGGAAAAAACATTGTCTGTAGGAAGCATAATGTAAATTCTTTATTGCTGCTCGTGGGCTCGTGTTTTCAGGGAAAAAAAAGTTGTTCGTGTTAAACGTGGTTACTGCTCTGCAGTTCAGAGCAGCACCTACCGCCTCCTTCGCAGTATTGGTAGAGGGGTAGCACACATGAAATGTTGTGCTTTTGTGTAAAGTGTATTTCAATGTCATACTGAAGTTGGAGAAGCTGAGTCAACTGAAGCTGATTTGTAAGAGTGACAAACTTTGTTTTCTCAAGGCTTGGGCTACCTGAAAAAGATCCAAGAGTGTTGAATTATTAACACCGTTAAATAGCATCAAGTTCCTAATGTTCAAAAGCAGACTTTCCAGATACAGAGGAATGTTGGACAAAGGAAAACAACGCATTTCCTGACTGCTCTTTAAAATCGAAGCATGAAAGCCATTTTGGGTTGCCTAAACAATTGTAGGAATCAAATAGTCTGGAAAATTTCATTTCATGTCTGACAAAGTTAGACAAAAAGTTCCTGTGGTCCAAAGTGTTAAATCTTCAAGTACTGCGTTTTTGTATGTGAGAATTACAAATGAAGATTTCTAAATGAAAAACTGTTTCCTCCATCCTCCTCAAGCCAAAAAAACCCCAAAACGAAACCACAAAACACCACCGTAAAACCCACCAAGCCTTTTATCTGGTTAATATTCAGGAGTTTTACGTTAACGGTAAGATAAAACATAAATGGATTTGTGAAATGCTTCAGTTCACGATGTTTTACATTTATTCTCAGGGGAAAAAAAGAAGTTAAAACTGCTTTTCTGTATCTAGTGAAGAGCACAGCCTGTCAGATCCAGCAGAACACTCAATCGTGTATCTAATTTGAAACATGCGAGAAGGCCTACTTCTTTTATTAGTCCTTGCAAGTAATCAGGAGTAATTCTTAAAGCTGACACTTGATACAAAACTAAACTGGTGGGTCTGCATTTCAGACATCTTCATGCCTTTTTCCTCCATTCGAAAAAATGGAACTTCTTTGTGATACTCGTAAGGAATTTTTCTCTTCAGTAAGCAAATCTGTGACTTAAAAAATGGAACCTTGTTTAAAAAAAAACCAAAAGCTTTTTGCTGAAAACATATCTTGAACTTGAAGTTCAAGAATCTGGCATGTTAAATAACTTTAAAGTGATTTTTTCTTGGGTGAACTCAAATGAAAAGTTCCCAGTGAGTTCTCTGAGGATGACTTGTTTTATTTGAAGACTTTTTAATTGCAGAATTTCTTCTCCTTAGTAAACTGTGTAAATTAAACGTGTTTTTTCAAAATACTATGGTTAAATAGAGACCAGCAAGTTCCCTTCTCAGTCCTTCACGTTGTTCCTGATAGCTGCAAGCGGTCGTTTCTTGGGTGTACAAAACACAAAGCCTGTTGCAATCACTCTTGAGCAACACGAGCCATACTATAACGGGCACTGAATACACTGACAGCACAAAAATTTTAAAAAGAAATAGCAAGAATTAAAAAAACCCGGTCATTCGACAGTAGCTTAAATCTTAATCTAGCTGTCCAGAAGAAAAACAATTATTTTTGCAGCAAAATTAGTAGCTTTGAATATTTTATGGCTCAAAATGGAACAAGAAAAATGTGTTTAAAGGCACTCTCTTCTGTCATTGTTTTGCTTCATCTGTTTCTGGCCCCCATGGCATGATATTATATTCCAGGAAAACAGTTGTTTTCACTATTTCCACTTGCTCTGATATTCCCATACTTCTGATATTTTGTTTCCACTGATGCAAGAAAGGAAAAAAAAAATAAATAAATAAAAGAGGGGGGAAAAAACAATTACTCACATCTAAAATTATACCAGCAAGGAACTAACAGTTAAATAAGAAATGTCTCGCTTGTCCAGCGTCGAACCCTTACCTTCAGCCTGCAGGACCGCTCACAAGGGGGGAAAGGGAAGCCTTCTGCACCCTTCTGAGAACACCGAGAGGCAAAGAGTTGGTTTGACACGTGCCCTGTAAATTCCTCTGATCCCCCAAATGCCACCCAGACTGTCAGTCAGGCTTTGTCTCCCCTTGGGGTCTTATCCCAGCCTTTCCTTTAGGACTGCCAGAGGCACTGCAAGGAAAGAGTTCCCTTGGATCTGTCTTTGGTTGACAGATCGTGGCATCCTGAGCTGAAATCGCTTTTGGGAAGGAGTTGGTAGCTGCTGCTCTTTGGAGAACTGGTTGCCCATAATGAGACCAGCACAATCCTTGTAGTCAGAAGGTGAGCAAAACCTCGATGGCAGCCTCAAAGAACAAAAAAGAGAATAGGAAAAGTGCGAGTTAATTCCCCCACCTTCTATGCAGAGCAAAACAATACCAAAGGAAGAATCTGACTAAAAAAGGTAAGGACCTGAAGCATAAAGAGGAGGAAAGTATTTTATTTGACTTCTGGATTGTGCATTTTAGAGGAGCATTCCACACTTCGAAATTTTTTCTGCAATCACAGAATCTGGAAATCTGCTTTCCCGTTTTAAGGAAAATTGAGATCTTGATCCTTACAGCCTTAAAAACTGTCATGAGACTCAGGTGAAGTAGAACCAGAGTCACATGCATGATAAATAACCCTTCCTGAAACAAATGGAAACTCCCAAGATCCCCACTAGAGGAGAGACGAGAAGTCTGTGTGAGTTGTGGTCTGACTGGGGAATTTGGACACAAACAGTGCGTCCTACGCCCACACAAGAGGTTAATCAGAAGCCTGTTTGGGAGCCCGTAGCTTAAAAAACTAAATCATATAACATTCGGGTTAACAAAAAAAAGGAGTAAAATTATGAGAGAAGGACAGAAAAAGAGAATTATACAGCTGCTCTCAGGGAACATCACATTCCCGAGCAGACTGAAACATGCTGAACCAGGATGTTTGCTTTTCGTTTAGCTTGGTGCTGTACTTGAGGAGCAGAAAGATCAAAGTACTCTCTCTGAAGATTTTTGGCTTTCTGAAGCCTGTGCTGACACGTGGCACACCTGGAACAAGGTTGTAGATGCACGTTCGAGTAGCCTTGTTGGAAGTAGAGGTATTTCAGTGTGTAATCCAGTGCTCAGGGAATTTTCCTCCGTGGACAGGGGGATTGGGGTGTGAGCCCTTGTGCACCCACGAGTTGCCACACAAACGTTTATCCTTCCCAAATTGGACTGATTGTTCTTGAAATAAGGCAGCACCAACTGCAATTACTTCATCTGAAAAAGAAAATTAAATCAATCCCCTTTGTTAGAGCTGCACAGACAAAGCCTTTTTTTTTTTATAGATCAGCCTTACTCAAAAAGAAGCAGAGCTGACAACGTTTCAACATTTTGCAAACCAGAAATCTTCTATTTGGAATTTTTTTTCTTGGATTGATTTTTGTTTTGGAACTTCTCGAAACGCTATTTAACTTCAAAAATATCCTGACCAAGCCGTACCATATGACATGTTGCAAACACAGAACCTACAAGAGCTGCTTTCATTCTCTTCTAGAAGTCAGGCGCTTTTATTTAGCAGGGCAGACTTACAGATGTTTCGGTAGATCTAATGCTAGCAGAAAAAAAGATTAGACAATGTGAGCCGTGGTAAATTCTAAATGGGCTTTCTGTTTGCACCACTAACGCATGCAGCCTTGAGTTCTCACATGGCATCAAGGTACCGCTGTCCTGACAGAAAGCAAACTCTGCTTTAGAAACTGCACGGAATTGTGGGTGGGTGTCCCCTAAGGATGTTAAAAAAGAAAAAAAAAAGGATGAAGCAGTAACTAAGCATAGAGCAGAATTAAAACAAGGATCTATTTTCCACCAAGGCCCCGAAGAATTGTTACAGGATCGCCGCTTTGTGTGGTGTCAAACAGGGCAGTTCTGTTGGGGTTAGCGAACATTAACGTGTCCCCTTCACGATTCCATCCACGCTGCGAGTAAAGGGGCCTCGTGGATGGGATCTTCCAGACAATGGCTGACTGCAAGGGTGGATTTGCTCACTTTCAAGCTGCTGATATCCTCTTACCCTGCCCACGGTGCGGCTCCACCAAAACCCAAACCGCCTTTGTCCGAACCGTGTTCCAAGGTATGATCTCAGCTCCCGAGGCCGAGGTGCGAGAGGGGAGCTCAGCGAGCCCCCCTTGCCCTCGGAAGCCTTTTCTCACGCGAGGACCATGTACCTGCCATGCTCCTCGAGGGTTTTTTGTGTGCGGCACACAGGGAAGCACTGTGAGCCCAGCTTACAGCACAGGGATGAACGGCTGCTCAGCATCCCCTGCATTTAACCTTCACCAGAGCTATTTACGGAGCCAATACACTCTATGAAAACAATGAGCCCCCCTTGGAAAACCTTACTTTGTGAAATATTTCCACAATTAGTGGCTATCCATCACACATCGGTTCTATCCAGAGGTTAAAATGGGCGGCCAGGTAGGCGGCCTTGGTTTTGTGGTATTGTGAAGTTTTCCCCATGAAGCCGCAGTGACCGTGCTGATATTTTTAGAGAGGTGTAAAAATTGTGTCAGATGACCGGGTTTTTCAGCTCTTTATTCTCATCACCTAAGAAGCTCCCAAGGTAAAGCCACTTCCATTTTGACCCTAATCCTTCTTGCAGACCATGTGCCATACCTTAGCGTTTACCCATTTGACACCCTTCCTTTTTGGGGGGGATGGAGGATTATCACCCATTAGAAATTCCAGTGGCCACTTGTCCCGGTTTGAGAGAAATTCAGAGGAATGTCCGAATTTGAGCGTCCTCTGGTAGAAGGCAGGTTACAGCCACCCCTCCCCCAGCAGGTTCAGGAAAAAAATTCCTCAGAGGAAAGTGAAAAAAGGAAAAAAAAAACCTATATATTTAATAAACACACGGGAAAAGAATAATACTAAACAATAAAATCTCTCGCTGTGGAGAGAACCTGGGTAGATTTCGGAGTCCTTTCTCCTCTTCAGAGCTGGGTCAGTTTGGGCCCCTCCGGGCTGAGGTGTTAGGTCTCCCAGCCGATGTTTTGGTGTTGTTGAACACTCCAGGAGAGAAGAAGAAAAAAACCGAAGTTCCCAGAAAAACTCCTTGCTGTAGCTAACAAATAAAAACCAGCTAGAAAGCGGGAGAATGCCACTCTTTTCCCTGCTGCGGAAGCGGAGCGGCCGGGCAGGAGAAGCCAGCGAGCTTATCTGTGTTTTGAACACAGCGCCGAAGGAATTCCACCAGCTCTCCCTCCTCTCCCTTAGCTGTTTTAAAGGCTCAGAGAGGCACAGGACTCGTGTCTGGGCAGAGAGCAGGCGATAGGGGATACACGTCATAAAGTCACCCCGAGACGCTGGTTCATTCGGAACCCCCACAGTTTCCATTCTGTGATTAAAAGGAAAATAAAGTATCGGGAGCATTCTTGGGTGCTGTGGAATCCTCACAATTCAGTCCCACATTGGCACGTTTCACTGAACACTCGGACACAAATCTCATTCCGAATTTTGAACCATCACTCCTCATGCAGTTTCAGTGCAGCGGCTTGAAAAAAACAACTCCTACCCACTTTAGCACATCCTATAAGCAACAATAGCAGCTTCCATATTTTTGAAGCCCTGGGATACTTCAGACAGAAGGAATTTGCCTCTTTCTCTTGCAGCTGATGCAGTATCAAAAGACTCTATCAAAAGGTTGTGGTTTATCATAGAAGTTGCATAAAGAATCAGTAACAAATTTTCATTATTTCTGGTTTTACTCTTCGCCATAAATTAATGTATTTCTGACTCGGCAACAGATTATCCAGTTGTGGATATTATCTCATTTTTAATACAGTAAAATAGGACTTGTCATGGAAACACTCCTTTCACGACTTCTCAGAGAAATGATAAAACACCCCCAGGTTTCCTTATGCACAGAGACTTCTGTGAACACAGTGGGATAAAGCGCAAAATCTAATACAAACACTAACCCCAATGCTAGGCAAAAATTTAATCATAATCCTAATCCTAATCCTGAAGCCAATCCTAACATAAATGCTAACCCCAATCCTAGGCTGAGCCCAAACCCTAATCCTAATCTCAATCCCAATCCTAATCATAATCCTAATCCTAATCTCAATCCCAATCCTAATCCTAATCCTAATCCCAATCCCAATCCTAATCCTAATCCTAATCTCAATCCCAATCCTAATCTCAATCCCAATCCTAATCCTAATCTCAATCCCAATCCCAATCTCAATCCTAATCCTAATCTTAATCTCAATCCTAGTCCTAATCCTAATCCCAATCTCAATCTCAATCCTAGTCCTAATCCCAGTCCTAATCTCAATCCCAAGCCCAATCTCAATCTCAATCATAAACCGAACCCTAAACCTAGCTAAAAACGAACCAAAACCCAAACCGTAATCCGAAACAAACCCTAATGAAAAACCTAAGGAAAACGCCAACACCAAGACTAACCCGAATTCTAACCCTAATCCTGACCATTACACTACCCTAATCCCAAGCCTAATCCTAAAACTAACACTAACGATAACTGTAACCCCAGCACTAAACCTAAATCTAACCCAAACCTATC
>VZTA01004767.1:10191-24684 GCA_013398855.1 Mohoua ochrocephala
GGGGCCGCGGTGGGCGGGGCCCGAGCGCTCCGCGCCGCCCGCGCCCCGGGACAGGCGGGAGCAGCCCGGGAAGGGAACCGGGGGGAGCCGTGGGGCCAGCGGGACCAGCCCCTCCCACACCTGGCCCTGGGAGAAGACACCGAGCACCCACGAACCCACCACCCACGGGAGCAGCACCCAGCCCCGAAGGAGGAGGGGGGACTACGAAAAGGCTGCTGCAGAGTTACCGCTGCGGGACGGGGAAGGAGCCCAAAGCCTTCCCTGCTCCAGGGACATGGGGCACGCACGGTGGCCACTGTAGCAGCCTAAGCCCAACTCAGCCCTCCCCAGCCTCACCGAGAGCAGCCCTGCAAGGTGTCACCCCTCCACTGCCACCGTGGGAGAACGCAGAGCAACGCAGCCACCCCCCCACCAGCCTCATTACCTTGTTGCAATTAGGGGAGCTGCAGCGCTGGAGAGTCCAGAGAGGCTCACAGGCACCTCGGGTAAGCGGGACCTAAAAATGCATTGCCCAGCAGAGAGAGCTCCCTCCCAACCGAGGCACTTACAGCATCCACAATTCATAGCTCCATCTATCCCTCCCTCCAAACCACATCCAGAGCTACCCCCCAAACCTCCAGGCAGTGACACCGCAGCCCTCCGAACTGTAGAGATCCCCCACGAAGCACACAAGGCCCAAGAAAGTTGGGGTTTTTTTTGCTGCAACGTGTTTATTATGTGCCAAAAACTACACCACAGCTTACTCCACGCGTCTGTAGGAGAGTGCAGTCTTGCCTGCATATACTACAATGAGGTAGAGACTTCACACACAGCTTCACAAAACCCCACAAAGAGCAGCTGGGATATGCAACAATGCAACATCAGCTCAGCAGGAAAGAAAAAAAAAATAATCATAGTAAAGAGGGAGAAATTATGACACTGGTTCTTTGGCACACAGCTTCCGATAGAGGGGAAAGTAACAAAATAATAATAATAATAGGCATAATTAAAGGTCTCAAATCCCAGCAGCAGCATTTCAGTCGACTGCACTGATACTCCAAACATCTCGGGAAGGAAAGGAAAATTACTTGTCCCCTCTAAGAGAAAGGGCTCCCAGGAACCTTCATCGTCCACCAAAACGCAGCCCTTTTTTAGCTTGTTACAAAAGAAAAGGTTAAGTCCTGTGACTTTGTGTGATTAAAAACCTCTATCAACCCCCCATAAGTGCAACTTAAAGTGCAACAAACTATTTAAAACTATATACAGCAGCTCAGAGATCCTCATCCCGTCCAGTTTCAAATCCAAAAACAAAAACAAAGCCCGGCCTGTCCCGTTGCAAACCCCTGGATTTACAACGTCCTGCCAGCAGCCCCCAGACACAAATTGCAATAATGTTAAAAGCTGCCAGGAAAGAAAAAAATCTCTCGTTTCAAACGACTTAAAAACTGTTTTTAAGAGTGTAAAAAGGAACTCGTAAAAACCCTCGAGCGTAAAATATGAAATATGATTTGGTTTAAATGAAGAGCAAAGTCTCCTTGTTGTTACAGTAAAAAACGCCAGCTGAACACCCAGGTCACACCATCCAGGTGGGGGTAAATGAATGGAAAGGCACTGTATGGCAACGGCAAAACAATGACCAATGAGACCTGCGCTCTCTCCACCAGTATTGCAAGGAATGTAAAAAAGCGCCTTTAAAAAATAACAAAACCAGGGCGGAGGCGCCTGCGGCGACGCCTCCGCGACACGAGGCCCTTCGTTGGTTGGGTTTATTCATTTTCAATTTTTGCTTCTTGTCAGCAAACCAGGAACCAAAGTCTGGGAACTGCAGAATGGCTTGAGGGGCACTCCCCCCCTCAAAACACCCCCAAACAAACCCCAACAAAACTCACTGTGCATTAGTGCAGAAACAAAAAGACCAGCAAGTGCAAACATGAATGTAAGATTTTTGTTTTTTCCCCGTCAGTCCTCAGGAAGAACGTTCCCAGGCGGGCCTGGCTCCGGCAGGCGCTGCTGCGCTCTCCTCGGGGCGGGTTCTCCCAGGACTGTGCCCGCGGCAGCCCCGCGCCCCGGCGGCCCCTTAGCTGGAGTCCCGGTTCTTCTGGTTGCGCATCAGCGGGCGGTGGTGGCGCAGGACCTCCATGGAGTGCTGCCAGTGCCAGCATGAGCGGCAGAAGTACTTGAAGCAGATCTGTGGGCAGAGCACGGGGGCAACACTGGGGGCGTCTCCAGCAGCAAAGGGACAGCGGCAGAGCCACTCCTCCCCTCCCTCCCTGCCTGCTCTCACAGCCCCCACCAGCACAGTGGAGTCAGGGGCTGGAGAGAGGGAATGCCAGCGATGCTGTGCAGGGCCCGTTGGGCTCAGCTTCCATCTTTTGAACAGGTTTGAAAAGCAGGGCCCGGGCACTGGGGCAGCAGCTGGGCTTTGCCAGTGCTCCCATCACTCCCACGGCATTCCTGCCTCCTGCTCATATCCCATCCCGACTCCGCAGGAAGTTGCCGGAGCCCAGCCAAGCTCCTTTGCCTGCAGCGAGGCGAGGTCAGCCAGAGTTCCCAGTGCCTCAGCCAGCCCCAGGGGAATGCACCCCGACCCCAGCTCATCACGGCTCCCAGAGCAGCAGCCTCCCCTCCCCTCAGGGGCATCAGTCCATCCCACACCAGGCCCTGGTGCCAGCACAGCACCAGCGAACTGCAGCACCCCTGGCTCAAAGCCAGGTGGACATCGCCCGCCTGGGCCTCCTGGCAAGTACCAGAGTTGCCCTCCCCAGGAGGGCTGCACCTCCTCCAAAACAAGGCCATCCCCTCCCAGCTGGGCCCCATCTTGCCCACTGGGGAAGAGTCAGTGTCCCAGACCCCAGCAGCAGGGCCTGCTCCTCCTCGAGGACACCCCTGAGCACAGGCTGCAAGAGAACTGGCCTTACCTGGTCTCTGCAGAAGAATGGGCCAGGCTGGGCATTGCACACTTGGCACATGGAGTCCTCCAGGTACGGGTCGATCTGAACCTGCAGGAGAACCAGGCAGCGGGCATGGAGCAGCACCAGGCCGATTGCCCTCTCCCTGGGCACCCCAAATCCTTCCCCAGCAGCACCCCTGGGGCCGGCAGAGCAGCAGCCCCACTTCCCTCTGCTTGAGCAGGAGTATGGGGCAGGCTCCACGAGCCCCAGTGCTGCCAGTAGTACCACCCATCACACAGCCCCCTCCCTGGGCTGCCCCACTAGCCCCACGCACCTTCTTGGTAAACTTGGTGGTTTTGATCTCCACGAACGCAGCGGTCACAGCCTTCAGGTAACTGCGCTGGTTGTTGAAGGTGACACGGCCCGACCCTGGAATGAGCCAGACCACAGCTGTTACACAGGAACAGCAGAGATCCAGAGGGAACCACTGCCAGCACCACCCCTTCCCCGGTGACACGGAAGCAGCTTTGGCAGAGATGGTATCCGGGGCCTGGGGGCTCTTCCTGCCTCCTTCTCCAGGCACCACGCTCCCAGGAGCAGCAGGAGTGCTTCACACTGCACCTGAAATACGCCAGTGCTGAGACAGCTCAGCAGCTTTTATTCCCAGCCTCCCCCTCACCCCAGAGCCTTGTGTTTTGCAGCCTCATTGCCAGTCAGCAGCATTCCCACACCACTTGCTCCCAGCCAAGGTCTGTTAAGCTCCAGGACTGACACTGGCAGATCCCTACAGCTCAGCCACAACACCGAGTGCCACCCAAAACCCATCCATTCTCCTCCTAAAGCGTTGCACAGGATGCAGGCAGGAGGGCCTGGATCCAGTTTGGGGTCACAGGAGATGCCTCAATCAGCACAACCAACCAGGGCACAGCTTAGTTACCAAAACTGAGCTCTGACCGCTGTGACTTTAGAACAGCTCCAAGGGTGGAAGTGCCACTGAGCTGGTGGGAGATGGATCTTGCCTACTTGGAGCAACCTGGACTCTGCACGAGCCACAGGGGGTTGGGGATCTCACAGGGCCAGCACAGGGAGGTGCTGGGACACCTCACCCACAGTCATACTGAGAATTTGCCTAAAGTCTCATACTCCCATTCCCACCCCCTTGAGACCCTCCCCCCTAAGGGGGCTTCAGGGGCTTTGCAGCACCACAGGCACATCCTAAACATGAGCCTTGCCCAGAAAAGCCTGACTGCTGTCCAAGGACACTGACAAGCAGTGACAGCTCTGCGCTACCAAGCTCTGACACTGTCACTGCCTGGCAACACCAGGGGATTCACAGGCTCTCCAAGGTTTGTGACTTGCTGCAGCCTGAGCCTGGAAAGCTGGTCCTCAGGCACAGGCTGCGGGGTTTTTCCAACAGATCGGCCACCTCAGTGCTGTCCCCCCAGCCCATGAGGCCTCCAGGGAGATACACACATCATGACACACCATGTTTCAGCTCTGGTGACAAGAGCCCAAGAGTGGGAAGATCCACAGCTGTCTCTGCTCTGGGAATGGAAAAGCAGCTACAGCAGCATCCAACAACCACTAACAGCATTGAACAAGGACAGAGAAATCTTCAGCAATGCCTGAAGGGATATTCAGAACTTCAGGCTGCTCTGGAATGATCCTGGACCTTCCAATTCCCAAGCACATCAGCTCTATCAGCCCTCCCCAGGGCCAGGAGATGAGAAGCACAGACTGCAGAAGAGGTTGGACAGCATCTGCTCCCCAAGTCTGGCACCTGGGCAGTCTTCCAAGAGAAGGACAAGCCAAGGGCATGCCGCAGCCTCCTCAGAGCGCGGTGGGGTGACCACCAATCCTGGTGGAATCACCACTTACCTATGGGATACTTGTGCTTGTCAGTGTCGATGCCAGCATAGACCACCCCTCCGAACAGGTCGTACATGACGGCTGCCAGGGCCTCTGCGTTGAGCATCCCGTGCAGGGCCCCCACGAACACCGTCTTGCTGGGTTCCAGCCGCTGCGAGGGGCTGCGCACGAAGTTGCTGTCAGCCAGCACCCACGGGATCACCTGCACCTGCAACCAGGAGCACCCCCGAACCTCAGACTTCGCCTCGAGCTGCAAATGTCATTTGTTACCTACTGCTGCTCAGGGTCCACATCCATTTAGGGCTCTAGACACCTCCAGAGAGCCCACAAGGGGATAAAACCAACTCTCCTTCCAGCCAAACTGGAACCCAAGCCAGCAGTCCCTTGGGGGGGGGGAGCAGCCAGAGGACAATCCACATCCCTCCCCCTGTATTTATGGCCCAGCCAGGTACCTCCCAGCACAGGAGCCTGATGTCGGAGGGGACCCCTGGAATAACCACCCACTGCCTGCTCCATCAGGAGCTCCCATCTGCTCTGCAGCTGATGGAGGGCTCTGGAGAGAAGCTTCTGGCAGAACTACATCACTGAGCACGGAAGCGCTGCCAATTGCCACACACCGGGAGAGCTGTCTGGAGCACTCTTAGTTTGTGCCTGTCTAGATTATGAGCTGCATCTCCATCCTGTAACTCCCTGAACGCAGGCAGCTGTCCCTAATCTGAAGTCCCCCTTCCCCGTAAGCCCAAGCGCAGCCTCTGGCAGCCCCGGCAACCCCCAGAGCACGGGTCAGCCAGCCAAGGCCGTGCTGGAGAGCAGCCTGGGATCCAGAATATCTGCCTGCTGAGTGTGAAAGCCATTTGCTCTGCAAGCAGAAGAGGCCTGACAAAGCACCTGAGGGATCCCAGTCTGTCTCTGCAAGCAAAGGTGTGATGGAAGCAGCACAGAGCAGTCAAATCCCTGTCTCCATGCTCTGTCCCAGCTAACTGAAGCCTGAAGGCAGGGTCTGCCACTGACCCAGGAGCTCCAGGTTGGTTTGACACAAGCTGTTGTGAAGGACAAACGCTGAGCTGACACATCCCTACCACAGGCACAGAGCAGTCAGAGCCAGCCAGGAGCCGGCATGCCTTTGGCTGCTGTTCCAGCCCTGCTTTCCTTTCCTCCAGGGATCTCCCCTGCATCTCTGGCTGCCCTCACAGCTCTGCTCACCTCTTTGCAGCGCATCCTGCGGCTGGACATCTTGAAGTAGTACTCACTGAGCCCATCAGGGCTCAGCAGGTCCTGGGAGCACGCCTGGAGCAGCGCACGCACCGACTTCTCTGACTCAAACACCAGGTAGACATATCCTGTGGGGGGAAGGGAAAGCAGCAGCTGTTAGAGCCAGGGTGGAGGAGATCACCCCAGTTTGCAGACATCCTCAAAATCACTCTTGGGTGCCACCTGAAGTATCTGTGTGGCAGTTCCCAGCAGACTCTCACGTATAAGCCAAGCTGGGAAGAGCCCAAACCCAAGCACAGCACTAGGAGCAGGATGCCCAGGTCCCAGGGCCACGGTGTCACGCACAAACCACACCTGGACATGCCAGGTGGGCACCACCAGCCTGGCCACAGCGAGGTCCGCAGGAAAACAGACCCTGCTTCGTATTTAGGATGGCCTGGCTCACACCAAGTCCAGGGTTTTAAAGTGCCTTCCACGGATGCCAGTACTCCACCTCACATTGCTCCAGTGACTGAATGAGGCCATCAGGCACTACGGGGCCTCCAAACCAGCCACCTCCTACCCTGTAGGTAATTCCTGCTTACACAGTATGTCAGCCCAGATGCACATGCTGGCAGTGGGACCAGCAGCTGCTCCGGAGCCACAGCTCTACATGGGTTCCAGAAACACCCAGAGAGGGTTCCCCCAGCCCACAGTTCTGTCCAATCCTGCTATGGATGGGTGGGGAGGCTGGGTTTGGGGTGCCAGTGCTCTGCAGCCCAGGTGCAGACCGAAGTGAGGGCAGGACATTACCCCAGGTGCTCTGTACCATCCAGTCACCAGCATGCAGCTGTACCATCCCAGCATCCGTGCTGTAACATAGCATGGGAAAAAAGTAACCCTACCATGTCGCTATTACCTTTAGGCACATTACCTTTGGGAGGACAGCGTGGGTGTTTGCCATCCTTACCGGGCCACTCCACACTCAGGGAGCCAAAAACACGGAAAGTGTTGATCAGCCCAGCTACAGACAGAAGGAGAGAGGTCAGTGTCCCCCACAAAAAGGTCCATCCTGCACCCTCCCAATGTCAACACCCAAGGCCTTGGCATGGGGCCTCACCTTCCAGGGGCTGCTCACCTTCTGTAATGTCCCACGGGACTCCTCCCAGGAACACTTTGCACGAGTAGACAGGGTTCTTGTAGTTTCGGGGAGGCAGCTGCCCGCTCCAGGTGCAGGTTGCTTCATTCACAGCTTGGAGAAGACACCAGTAATACTCAGTACAGGATCATTTCCTTCCCACTCTCCCACAGGTCTCCCCACACTCCCCAACTACAGGCTGAGCAGAGCTGCACAGCCATGGGCAGCTGCCCACACCTGCCTGTTCTCTCAGCAGGTAGAGCCAGAGTCAGGCTCGGGCCTGGAGCTCTGCTCTGCTGTGAACTCCACGCCCAGCCAGTGTCTGCAGAGAGGCCACCTGCCCTCCCCCAGGTACGGGACCATCCCCTGGACACCCCTCCCGACTCACCTGCCGCCTGCCGATGAAGCCGGGCTTCTCTTTCAATGCTGAAGGGGTCTTCCGGAGAGTCCAGAAGATCCCAGGAAGGCCACGCAGATGCTCCAGGCCATCTTTTCGATGCACTGGCCGGGGAGGAAGTTACTGCAGCCAGGGCAGCTTGATCTTGATCCAGCTGGGATCCCACTCCCATCTTCAGGGGGTCTCTTGACACCCCACTGAGAGGCAAGAAGGGCAGAGGAGGGGAGATCCGAAGGCTTGACTGCAAGAGAAAGGCCACACTGAAATCCAGCTCTGACTAAGAGCACCTAATGCCAGAGGTGAGGCATCACACTGGGGCCCTGCCCTTGCCCATGGCAGGAGAGGGAGCTCTCAGGGATCTCCTGAGACCCTCTGAGGCCTAGCAGAGGCAGGAAAGCAGCCACCCCAACACATCCACAAACCACCCTGGGAAAGCCCCGGGCCACTCCCCACTGAACCCACGCCCACGATCGGCAGCAGGGATCATTAAGCAGGAGGCACTTCACAAACCACCAAGCCAACAGCTACCCCTGGCTGTGCAGCCTCGAGGACGGTGTCGCCCCTGGGGAGCACCAGCCCCCCCCAGAAGGAGCCTCAGGCTCTGTGCTGTGCTCGCAATGAGCGGGGAAATGCCCGTGGGCTCTGCGGGCACCAGCTGGATCTCATCCTCACAGCCCAGCTCCAGGGCTGCCTGACCAGGGAGTGGGCACCACGGACCACAGCCCCTCCCAGGGCAGGAGGAGGGAAAGCTCGGGTCAACGAGCAGCAGGGAGGCGAGACACCGCACAGCTCAGCACCAGCCATGCTGCGGATCCGTCCCTGCACCGCCACGGCAGCCGCCTGCGCCAGGGCCGTGCTGGGAGTCCTGCCCTTCACAAACAAGGCCAGCACAGAGCCCCGTGCCCTGCACCGCCTGCCACCATCACTGCCCGGTTGCCACAGCCACTTCCCACACCCCGATTCTCCAGGGTGGATCACAGCAGCATCGACCCCACGTGCAGCTGGCTCTGTCCTTCCCCCACAGCCCAACACGGGGGTCAAGGCCACCACAGCAGAGCCTGGGGCAGCTCCTGGCTTTATGGCCAAGGCCAGGCCATGCAGCAGCACCCCAGAGATGGCCAGAGCCAGGCTGTCCTGCCGGCACCCAGAGCTGCCACTCGCGCCCACCACAGCCCCGGCAGAGCAGACTGGGGCAGCCAGACAGACACTCACTTGGCTCCCTGCCTTCCAAATTTAGCTGTGCTTTAGGGAATGGGAGCAGGCTAGACCCAGTTTGCTCTAGAAGAAACCGCCCTGAGATGGAGAAGTGCAGTCAGCAAATGGGAAGGGCAATGAAAGGCAGGGACAGCAGCTCCTGAGAAGTCCAGGCTGGATCAGTCACCCTGCTGGGATCAAGGCACAGACACCCCCCTGCCACACACCAGCTCAAGCGCTTGAGATCCCTCTGGGAGCTACTGTAACCCAGTAGGGCTGCAAGCACAAACCCAGAAGGCCAAAATATTAGCTTGGAAGTAAAATATATGAGGATACTGCTTGCTTGTGCTGAAGGACTGCATGGGCAGCCTTTCTCCCAAACCCTGGGCTGTGCCAGCGTGGGCACAACAGCTCCCCCCAGTATTCCCTCACATTCCTGAGCAGGCAGGGCTCTGGCTGGCAGCTCCACTCAGCTATTCCATGGCCCCCAAAACACAGCGAGACCCCAGCACCCGAACTTACAATCAAGTCTGAGAGGTGGTCAGAACCAGAGCTGAACCCACTGGTGTCCGAGTCCGAGGGGCTGCTGGAGCGGGAGTCCAGGAGGGAGCGGGAGTTCCTCAGCGACGGCGTGGAAAACTTTTCTGGCAGGTCTGAACCAATGGGGTCTAAAGGCAGAAAACCCAGTGGGGGCTTCCCCAGGACGTTCCCGAGAGGGTTACTCAGCATGCTGAGAACTGCAACAGAGAGAGACAGTCCGTCAGGGCTGCAGCACAACACTGCTCTTTCCTCCTGGCTCCTGTGGCCCAGGAGGCCACCAGGCTCCTGTCAGCCACAAATGGCACGTCTGGGAGGTGGCAGCTCTGGTGTTTGCCATCAGCTGGGCGGCGGTGCTGCAAAGAACCTGCAGCAGCTCGGTGTGGCTGACAAACATGAAGGGTTATGAGACAGACTGGCCAGGAGAAGCCACTTCATCTGGGAGAAGTGCAGAGACCCTGCATCCCAGATCATGGACCTCAGAGGTGCTCTGGGACAGGGCCCTCTGCCCAGTCCATGCCACTCCCTGCACTTGTGCTGGAGCAAGCTGGGGTTCAGCCAGCTCCCCAGGGATGGGGGCACACAGCAGCAGCAGGCACACCTGGCCCACCAGCAGGAATTTTCAGGCTCGGAGATGAGACACTGCTCACATCAGCCCTGCCAGGAGCTGGCTGTGGGCAGACAGGAAGGTGCCAGCCTGGGCTGCTGACGGAGAGGCTTCGCTGTCCCCAGCGTGTGTTCACAGCAAGCCTGTCTGGTCAGGCCTCTGCCCCAGAGCCTGCAGATGAGGATGTGCCAGATTGCTTCCCTCACACTGCAGGTTTTCCTCCCACTGAGGAGAATCCAGGAAAATGCCTCCCTACAAACAGAGCTGCTTCTGAGCAGAGGACCAGGCCACCCAGAGGTCATAAAGTTACATCCTGGTCAGTGATGTGGGGGCAGCTGCCACCCAGAAGGAGAAGGAAGGCAGGGCAGGGATCCCACAGGGGCACAACACAAGCCAGTCTATTCAAAAGGAGCAAGTCTCAGCAAGCTGAATGTGTACCCAAACCCAGTGAAAAGAGCAAAGCATTCAGAAATGGTTTTAATTATTCAGAGGCTGCAAAACAAGGCAGCTTGCCCTGAAGCTTTCAGATTTCAGCAAAGCAAATTTGGGATCCACTTGAGATCCTCCAAGCCCCACCTGATCACAGCAAGCTGAACAACAAGGTTTTAACCCAGATTTTCAGCAGCTCCTGTGCAGATGAGGATTAATAATCCGAACCACCACCCAAACCAGGAAAGTGACAACACCATTGTGCTCAAGGGCACCACAGTCAGACGCCAGGACAGCGTGGTCAGCGCCAGGGAGGGCTGCTGAGCGCGACTGAGGTGAGACGCTGGGACGTACCCATCCCAAGCTGCATTATCCAATGGCACACCTGCCGTGACGCTGGCATCTCCAGCCTCACCACACCAACACAGACTTCACACGGGTACAGGTGGGTCCTTTGCTTGAAGGATCTCCCTCAAGGCAGAGCCCTCAGCAAGAGTCACAACATCTTCCCACACTTGCAGAGCCTTATCCCTACAAGATTCCCCTATTTTGGCTACATCACGGGACTAGGAACTCACCTCTGACCACACTGAGGAAGGGACCTCCTGCCCTCGGCTCTCCCCGACAGCAGCACCTGCGCTCACACCCAGCCCTGCAGCCACAGGAAGATACCGGCCAGCCCAGCAGTCCTTACCTGGGCAGAGCCCGGGCAGCAGCAGCAGCCCCGGGACTGAGGGAATGTGGCACAGCTGGGGAGGAGATGCTCCCTCCTAGTCACAGCTCCGAGCAGGGCACAGCACCTCCCAGCCCCGGCAAGCCGCACTCTCTGCTCTGCCGACTTCTGTGAAGCCACGTGATGTGTTTAAAAATACAGCCGGCGTATTGTTCCGGGGAGACAGCTGAATCTGTCCGACAGGCTCCAAAATCTGATTAGTCACTAAACAGCACAAGAGGCAAAGCAAAGCAGCTGATCCCACAGCCCAAGCCTTGCTGCCAACAAATGCTCCCGCGCTGACACCCTCCTCCTCCTCCTCCCCAGCCAGCGAGGACCGTGGGTTTGGAACGCCGGCAGCCCTGTGCTGACCCCAGCTGCGCAGCATTCCAGAGACCTGGAGCAGCTACTGCCAGGCAGACTGCTACCACACAATGCTGTCCTGCCCCTCATCTCCTGGTCAGCAGAGATGCGGGACCAGAACTCCATTTGGGATGCAACAGCAAAGGTTTGGGGCTCATCGGGAGCTGCCAGTGGCATTACAGGGTCCAGGTGCTCTGCCCCATTTATGCCACCCTCATCTCTGCCGCCATGTACGCATTTCTCCCAGGATTTCTCAGCTCTCACAGCAGCTACAAAACCAATAAGGCCAGTACGAGCACATTCAAGTGTCAGGATTACTGGCCTTCAAAATGGATCTACACTCTGGGCATTTACCACCACACAAAGTCCTGCCGGCTTCAACTGCCCCAATCTTAACCTCGTGTCCTGGAAGCGCTGACATCCTGCTGTTAACACGGATGGATTCCATCCACTCCAGCAGCTTTGACAGCTCTGCACAGGCAGCACCTGGTTACACACTCTGCAGGACACACCAAGCTCATGGGAGACCCCACATCACGCCAGTGGGCCTGACTCAGCTTCACCTGGTAACCACAGTTGCTCACAGGGACATTGGGAGGAAAAGCCACGAGCCAAACATGGCATTTCCTCTTTTATCCTTGCTCAGTGACCAGGCTGTGCAGGTAGCCTAGGAAACACCAGCAAGAGACACCCAGATCCCATTCCTCAGCACCATCCCAAAGGCATCCTGCTCTAACTCCCTGCTCCAACCCACCAAACCCCTCCTGGGGAGAATGGGGCACAAGAGCCCAACCCAGGCTGCCCACCTGAAAAAAGCCTTCAAGGCATTGGGGCCACAGTTCTTCCTGGGAAGCTGGCCTTGTCTCCCCTCCCAAGCAGACAGCTCACGTAAGGGAAAAAGCATTCCCAACACACGTGCGAGATGCATCAGCAGTTCTTGGAGTCAAGAGCATCCATGAAAGTCCCAAAGTGAAAAAGCAAATATCACGGAACTACTCAGGGTAAGAAAAGAACACGAGCGCAAAGAAGTATTTTTCACACCTAGAGGGGAAATTTTAACTGAGGGGTCAACACAACTCCCATTCGCCACTCGCACACCAAGAGCTTCTGGAGCTTTGCCTGCCTCCGCTCGGTGCAGCACAGGAGGCACATAGCAACGCTCCTCTGCAGGGGACAGCAGAACAGGAGCTTTTAATAGAAGCTCGGCACTGACTTTTGACTCACTGCTGCAGCTCCAGCGCCTGACGCGGAGCCAGCGCGCGCCACTCCGTCTCCGGGCACGCCAGCCTGGCACTGGCAGGCTTGAGCTCTGTGGAACAGCCGGGACACCGCACGGCACTGCCAGGTCCTGGCCAGGCAGGCCACTCCCTGGAAAAGGAGCATTTTTCACACTACTCCTCCTCCTCAGCCGAGCTTTCCCTAGTAGCCGCTGTTGGGATACACCTGCATTCCTGCATCATCCCAGGGCCCCTAAAGATGCCCAAGGGAGCACGCACAAGACTCTTGGACCCATCGTACCTGAGCCAGACACTTGACAGAAACAAACAGCTACACTGAGCTCAGAGAGGTGGTTTCAACTCTTGAGGTCAACTCCACCTGTAGATCCCAAAATATCCTTTAAATCCTGTTACCAGCCACCGAATCACCACATTTGTGGTGAGTTTACCCTGTCTCAAGCAGATCACTCCACCAGCACAAGCTGCAATTCGTAGCACACCTTGGGAAAGTGCCCCAAAAGCAAGATGTCCAATCCAAGCACTGAGAACAGCTTTTACTATTCCATCCACTGGTTAAGACATGCAATTTAAGACTTCCAGCACCTGCCCAGGATCTTGGAGCACACAGTTCTTCCCTGTACACTGTAATTTACAGCCATTTGATATGTAGACCTTCCTGGTAGCTTTGCCCACGCCCATTCTGTAAGAGATGAATGTAAAGATGAACCCCAAGGATTGCCGGTGCTGGCAGCTCAGGGAAAGACGGGCTCTGGGAAAATAACCCCTGTGCTGATGACAAATGACACTATTGCCTTGGATAACACCTTAAGAGCAACAAAATCCTTTTGGTTGGAAGAGATCTCCAATATAGAGTTCAACCTTTGACCAATCACCACCTTGCCAGCTAGATCAGAGCACCAAGTGCCACATCCAGACATTTCACACGGCATATCCTCTGAGTTTATTCCTGATGGACAGAGCTGACCAGAACCTCAGCCACCTCCACACTGCCCTTTGGAAAAAAATGCTTCAGCTCAGCTCTGTGGGAGACCACCCAGCCAACAGCATACGAGATCAGTGCTGATGCTCTTCACTCCCTGGTGCACCAGTTCAGTCAAATTATCCAGAAACTGAGTCTTGCCCAGAGCAAAAATCCCTCTCATCCAGCAGCTGCCCAGGCCCTTCCACTCAAGTTCTTTCTCCACACTCAGAACAACAGTGGGAGCTCCCCCCTAGCTGAGAACAGCATCTGCCACAGGGCTGCACCCCTCGGAGCCTGGAGATACACAGAGAACGGGCCAAGGAACTCCTGGTGCAAGAGGAGCGTGCCAGGCCTGGTCCTTGAGCTGCCAGCCACGTCTGGCACCCACGGGCTCCGTGCACAGGCGGCTCGACACCGCGCTGGCTGCAGCCCCAGGGCCAGGGGAGCACACACACCTTTGGAAGTTACGCTCTGGAGATGTGTTCCAGCCTTTAGAAACTCACTGCAGGGCTGGAAAAAGCCTACTTCGAAGAGTCCGGGACTTGTCTGAGCAAGGCCTTCGGAGGGTCGCCTCCGCAGGCTGGCACCCCCAGCAGGGTCAGGCAGAGGGACGCTGCCGTCTCCAGAAGTTCATCTGCTCGGAGATTACTCAGCACAAGAAGGATGGCAAGCTGCTAAGACCTCCCCTGCATCCACCAATTACTGTGTAGGCTGGAAGTCCACCCCTCTGCCTGGATCTCCCCACAGAGATCACAAGGAATGCTCTTAACCAGGAGAAATAAGGCAGAAGAGCCAGGTTTCGGTGACACCTGCCATGCCCAGAGGCTGCAGCACCATATACACATTTGGGGCAGGGCAGCAGAGGAGAGAAGCAGTGTGACTGAGGCCCTGGAGACTGAATACAGTGCACTTTCTTTTGTCATGCATCAAATAAGCTTGTAAAGTTTAAAAAAAAAAAAAAAAAAAAAAAAAAAGAAAAAGCACAAG
>VZTA01004767.1:24697-43975 GCA_013398855.1 Mohoua ochrocephala
AAAAAAAAAAAAAAAAAGCTAATGTCCTAAACAATAGCCTGCTGCAATTCCAGAAAAACAGCTCGTCTGCAGTTTTTACCACCCAGCCAAGCTCTGCCCTGGTGGGGTGGGAGCAAGCTGAATGTTTTAGTCAGCCAAAAAGCAGCACCTCCTACAGACACTGAGAAACTCCGTGGCGAGAGAAACCATCTGCATGTCTGAAAAGCAAATGGGCACCTCAACCACCTCCTACAGCTGCAGTTCAGCAGTGACACAGCCAGACACGCTGCCAGGGTGAGCTTACCCTCTCCCTCACACACAAGCACCAAGCAGCTCAAAGCTCATGGCAGGGAAAGGGTGACCAACATTCCATCCAGTCTCATCCTAGATTTTAGCACTTCTCACCTGCAGCCGTGGGACCTGGAGCTGCCTGAGGAACCCGCACAGCCACAGCACAGGGACATCGACTGAACCACAGCCAGCAGCAGCTGCAGCAGCACATGTGGGGCTGGGGCACACGGGACAGGGACAGGCTTTGCTTGGCACAAGGAAGGCAGACACTGGATTCTCCCTATTTACCAAACTCTTACAGAGGCACAAAAAAATCAAGGAAAAGCTGCAACAAGAGCAGTGGCACAAGAATTTCTTCCTCTTGAGTGGAGCAGTCATGGGACAAGGCCCAGAGCTGGAGAGGAACTGTGTCCTTAGACCCTTGGAGCTCACCTGAGCAGCACGCTGGATACCTCCAGAGGATCTACCCAGCTCGGATCTTCCCAATTTCATTCTATTCCCATTACTCCACTGAAAAAAAAACTGTCACTGCTGTTATGAGAGGAGCCACACAAAGTCCAAGGCACACAATCCTCTCCAGGCTGTATCACCACAGAAGCCTCAATAATCTTGAGCCAACTACCAGCTCTGGAGAAAAGCAGCTCCCAGAACTGCAGATGTAATCAAACCAGCAGCAAGCACCATCTAAATAGGACCTACAGCACAGCCCATTTTTTTTTCCTGAACTACAAAAGAGGCACCTCTGCCCTCATAGATTCTTCATTTGGGGCGAAGAAGAACTGAGGATATTCGGGCAGCTATTTCTGGTTTGCTAAGAAGGGGGCAGGGGAATAAAAAAAGGCAGCATGATCCCACAGCTGAACCACAGAATTAGAGTCAGGACACCTGAGGTCTATTCTTGGTTCTGGCACCAACATGGTAAGTCACTTGCCCTGAAAAATGGAAACAGCAGCATAACTGGGAACACGCAGAAGATTATTGCATTAACATCGGAGAGCACCGGTCCTCTGCCGGCGCTGAGAGCAGGAGCCGGCTGACAAGGCTCACAGCTTCCCGAGGCAGGGAATTTACTCCTCTGTGTTTCTAGGAAGGGAAACCAGCTGCCCAAGGTAAATACAAAAATCAGAGAAGACAGCTAAAATGCAATTCAGGATTACAAGTGCCCAGGTAATTGCATTCGCTAAGCAGGCTGCCACAACCACAGTTGTCTTTAAAAAGATCAGAACACTGAAGTACAGCAGGTTTTAACATGTATCAGTCCCAGAGAGATTTAAAAGCCAACATATTCGGGTCAAATTCTGCACAACAAGCTTCAGCTTTGCAAGCCTCAAGAAAAAAAAACTTCTATATTTAAGAACCAAACTCCTCTCAATTATCTGCCGCAACATCTAGGGTGCAAACTCTGCTGTGTGTGTTACCTGACGTGATAACAAGGGTGAGTGACTCATCCTCAGCTGCATCACAGTTTGGGGGTGTCGAGGCCAGGATACCACCTTTAGAAGGGGGGCTCTCTGGAGGGGGGGCAGGCTGTTGGCCAGACCCCTCTGCAGGCTGCAGCGAAGGAAGAACAACTGAAAAAAACAGAGACTTTAGTCCCAGACTCAATTTTCTTTGGGAAATGGCACACGAGCCTCGCTGAGGCCTTCAGCTGGCAGAAGGCCACTGCTAAGACTAGCACTCCCAAGCCCCATCAGTGATGCCTGCAGGTTCCCAGTTACCTTCCACAGGTCTGCACCCCTTAGCATCACAGCTTGGGAGTTTGCCTCACCTTCCCTCCACACTCTTGTGGAGAGAACCAGGCAGAGGGGCAAGGAGGGAGCCGGCATGTCCCCATGGCCATCTCAGATGCCCGAGAGCAGCCTCTGCGCTGGCAGCAGCACAGACAGCGCCTGTGATTCAGCCGGCTTGCCATCGCCTGAGGGACCGGGCACAGGGGGAGCGAGCTTGGAGATGGGGATAGAAGGTGCAACCCCGGCTGGAGACGCCCTGCCCAGGGTCCCAGCCCTACAGCAGCACCACTCAGCCTCTGTGCAGTGACAGCTCAAGGACCACAGCACCCTTTGGAAGGGGATTGTTTCCGAGCCAGCTCAGGGGAGGTGCCCACTTAAAAGGGTGTTTTTGTGGGAATGCCAAGGCAGAATTAGTTTCCGGAGCCCCCTTGGGCTACATTATTTCTGCCACCCTCCAGCAGCTTTCCTACTCTGCTCTGAGCAAGGGTAGGACTGGATAACCTCAAGAGGTCCCTTCGAACTGGAGTTACCCTAAAAACCCCAGCCTGCCAAGAGTATTGGGAGGGCCCACAAGCCCTCTTACAGCAGCTCCACGCACAGTCCCCAATGAAAGCCGGCTGGAGGGACTTCAGCTGTGCTAACAGGCCAGATGCTCTCCACCGGCTCCTCGGCCTGGCCCTGGTGACAATGGAATGACAGATCACTCCACAACATCACACAGCATGGCCTGGTTATCACTGTGCCCAGGTACCACCCAGCACCAGGGACAAACTCAGGCCCAAGGCAGCAGGAGATGCTGAATTCCAGGCCTGTCCCATGAGAGCTGGGGAAGCGGGCACCCCCTCTGCTACACAGGCACACTGGGACAGCAGGTTCCCTACCCAGCTCCATGTGGAAGCACTCAGGCCAGCACATGCTGGGGAGGCTGCAGTGAAGGCACTGAGTCAGAAACACATTCAAGGCCTCTTCTAAAGAGCTCCCATGCTCCTGATGGAGCTGCAGCAGAGCCTTTTGGGTCAGCTCTGCCCAGCAAGGAATCATCACATCCACTACTCAGACACACAGCGGTGCAAGGGCTGGAGAAAAACCTCCTCATCTGACTGGTGCAATTTTGGGGACAAATCTTACCCCAGGCCAGGGCTTGCACACACTGAACCACCCTCCCTCCAATAACAATCACAGGAAAGACTAAGCCACAAATTGCCTGGGGCAGTTCAGACCCACCAAACAGCAGCTGCAACGCTCTCCTCGGAAGGGAACACGCCTGTTGAGGCTCACCTCCACAGTAAGCCAGGAGAAACGTTCTCCCAACCACCACTGGACACTGCCACAGGGCTGCTCCAGAGGCCACAAACACCCCTCCCTGACAGAAGCCAAGGGGAGGGTTTTGAGGGGTACATGCCTGCTCCCACAAGCTGCCTCCAGCACAGGACTGGAGCTGCCCAGACCCACTTCAGTTCTGGCTGGATACAAGCAGAGATGCTGGTTGGGTTCCTGTTCCAGTTACTCCTCTATTTGCATCTTCTGTTTTACAGCATCAGCGCAGATAAAAATAAATCTGTTTTAGGAGAAGCTGCTCAAATGGAAGCTTTAGGAGTTGTATTAAGAGCAACTTCCATTAGAAAACAATTGCAAGCTCAGGTTTGATACTTCTTTTGCTTATTTGATACATATTTTATTCTGTTAAGGATCAAATACTGCTGCCACATGAGCAGTGTGCAGCTATTAAGTGCTTCCCTGCTTCCCACTCCCCAGCACAGCTGGCTGGAGCCGAGCACTGAGGAATCAGCCCACGGAGCGTGAGCAGCTCTTATGGAAACGCATCCGAGGAACAAGTGTCCATTAAGTACCCACATCAAGTAAGTCCTTAGAAAAGCCCTACAAGCACTAGGATAGCACGGGACGAGCTTTTAGTAAGGCTGTCTCAAGTACTCCTGGAATGCCAGCACCAAGCAGGAGATGAGGAGAGTCAAACCAGCTCCCAAGCTTTGCGCCCTTACGCTGTTATCATCCACAACCTTCGCATAGGAAGCGCCGCCACATCTGTGCTTCCATTCCTACACTCTGAACATCAGCAAGCTGCTCCCAAAGAACCAGGCTGCTGGGAAAGCCTGTCCTCCTTCCAAGGGAACAAAGGACACCAAGAACATGTAATTCAGGACCACCACCAAAACTCTGGATACTTATTTTCCTGAACCAGGCACGGGTCCAAGGTCAGCAGGAGTGGCCCTTCCCTCCTCATCCCAGCAGCCACACCACCAGCAGCATGAAGGAACATTTTACTGAGTCTTCTAGGCATATTTGGGCTTAGATGGGAGCAAGCCTCACTCAGGTGAAGTGCACCCCCCACCCCCCCCTTCACTACAGAGCAGGAAAAATCATCCTTGGATACTCTGATGCCAACCTAATGCTGTTCAGACACTGAGCGCGACATGAGGATGAGCCTCTGAAATCTTCCTCTAACATAAGGAGAAGGATTTACACACAGCCAGGCAGGAACACACAGGAGCCGAGGGCACACCTAGGGCTTCTGAAGCCACTTGTCCAAAAGACAGCAGGAAAAACAGGAGGGAGAGACCTGGACATGCACAAGGGAGAGCTCTATGGAGCTTGGCATGGGTTAGCCGAGCAGCAAATTAAACAGATGGAAAACCGGGGACCCAAATCCTCTGCCCCAAGCTCTGCATCCAAGCACTCAAACCAGCAGCTCGAGGAAAGCCAGTGACTGCCATGCTGTATTTATTAACAGCCACCCCAGGCTGAGCAGCAACTCTCCCCTGGGGGGCTCAGGTGCCCTCCACCACACACAGCATTTGAGGACACTCTGTAAACAGCCTGACCTCGGGGAGCAGCTTATGAATCCCTCCTGCTGTTATCGAGAAGAAAGGCAAGGAGTCCATGACAACAACCGTTCTTCCTGTGCAACAGGTCTTCTCTTTCATCCTTCAGACAGGGTTTTGCCTTGAAGACTTCAGAGAGATTCGTGCTCTGAGGCCTCCGCTATCTGCCAGGCAACGCACAACAGACTGCCCACAGCTCCAGCCTGCTAGATTTTAAGCAACTACAGATAAGCAAGCTTATTGCAAAAATGAGTTGCTGTGCTCTGGGAAGCAGAAGAGCCAAGGGCTGGGAAGATTCAGCAGCATTTTCCTACCACAGGCCATTTCCCCAGAACCAGAGTGACAGGAGCTGCAGCCTTGCAGGCTGGAGAATGAGACAGCAGCAGCCACCCCGCAGAGGGCACAGATGAGGCTGGAGCTGCAGTCTCAAGAGCAAATCCAAGGAAAAGCTCAAATCTGGTGCTGCACCAGCAGCTGTAGGGTCACACAACAAGCAGAGAGGCAGATACAGCAAGGTGCTCCACCAGACACCATCAGGAAGAGCTCACCTGATGGGCTCACCTAGAGAGGCCGACATCTTCTCCAGAAGACCCGATCCCGCCAAAAAACGCTCTCGGGTTAGCCTTGCAGACTTCACGTTAACAGACTGGTTTTAGGATGATATCCCAGTGGGCAAGTCTGCTGTCCCACATAGGGACAGCTCCCAATGTAGGGCAGGACAGACCAGCCAGACCAAGCAGCTGGCACGCAGGCTGAAAGCCAGGCAGGGAGACCCAAAATCTGCACATGGATCTGCTGTGCACTGCTGTTCTCCAGGCAAAAACTGGATCGAGGCCCCATTTGCTTGTGCCCCTTGAGAAACAGGGCAGTGAAGGTAAAGGATACCAGCAAGGGCAGTCCCACCTTGCTGCCTCTTAACCCCTCCTTGCCTCTGAACTCCGAGATCTCTACACACACGTCCGCCTACTGTGAGGCTAAAGACAGGGAAACACTGCCTCGAGAAATACAGCCAGGAATGGCAGGACTGGAAGTGCTAAAGGCCAGTTTCCTGCAGAAGTCCCTCCCCAGGCCACAGAGCAGGTTGCTGGGACTTGCTGAAGTATTTCCAGCCTGACAGATCTAGTGGCAGCAGAGGGTTTGAGACGCTTTGCCTGCTGTGAGACAGCAGTTCAATCCTACAGCCAGGAAGTGCCAGCAGCTCGAGCCTGCAGCAGCCACTGCCTCCGGAGAGCCTCTCCAGGCACCAGCAGTGCCTCTGGCACGCTCCCTAGGGCTCAGCACACACCCTCAGCACATTACAGGCCGAGGGCAGAAAGCAAGCTCACAAATAACCCTGTCTGGGTGCAAGGGGCTCAGCAGCCCTTCGGGAACGGGGGATATAGGCAGGATTGGGGCATACAAACCAGCCCCACCACTCCCTGACCTACAATCAGCAGGCATCTGCTCCTACTGCACCAAGCTGCGTGGTGACAACGCCCTGGGAGCACAAGGTGACACCAGAAGGCTTTGCAGCCAAAGGTCCTTCCCAGGCTGAGGAAGCTCCGTTCTGGCAGGGACTACACAGAGGAGAGGAGGTCCCAGCTCATCAGTACTCAAGCACAGCACTGCAGGGGACCACATCAGCAATATTTTTAGCCTGATTGTTAGCTTTTTTTGTTGCATTTCCACCCTTCCAGCCACCTCCCTGTGGGTCCGCACAGCTGAGTCACTGCTGGAACCTTCCAAACGCTTGGGTGCCAGCGGCACAACAGCTCTGCTTGGCAGTGCCAGCCCTCCCCCGTGCCCAGCCACAGCCCAGCACTGCCGCAGCCTCACCTGCCCGCAGGACATCCCGATGGAGACCCCAGCCCTGCAGGCTGGGCTAGCTGCAGCCTCCTAGGCCTCAGCAGCACTCAGACACGGACAGCAGCATCCTCTCCATATCCTCCCTCTTTCCATCACAGCACGGACAGGCCACCTGGAAGCACCAGCATCTGCCAGCTCCTTGGATCCGCACAGCTTTCAGACACAGGACAATTCTCTGCCACCCAGAGCATTCCACAGCCTTTCAGAAGATGCTCCTGAACTACAAGCTCTCTGTTTCCCAAGGAGCTCCACTGCCACTCCAGGGCCCTGAAGAAGGGCTAAGGCCCCACAGAGATGGGAGGTGTGTGTGGCTGAAGCAATATAAAGCTGCGCACAGGATCAGCCTTTCACCTCCCCAGCCAGCACACATCATCCTCACAGCTCTCAGAGCAGGAGAGTAACAGCAGCCCAGACCATGGAGCACTCCTGGCCCAGCTGCTGCACACCTGGGAAGAGAGTGTGGGAGTGAGAGGGAGGATGTTGCCTCAGGATCACAACACCCCCAAGCCACACGGCGCCGGACCCTCCGTGCAGCCACTGAAGGTCAGGGGCTGCTCTGCACAAGCAGTACAGCTGCACTTGGGCAGGTCTCACATCCCAGCCGTGCCCTCTTTGTACAGCAATGGGAATACCAGGAGTGAGAAGTGAGGAAACAGGCCTCTCCAGACAGCACTGGGTGCCATCTTCCACCAGCTGTTACCACACTTGTCACAACCACCCAGTGGGCACAGATCATCAGAGCCCAGGGCTGTGCCCAAGGCAAGATCCTTTCCACAGCTCTTCTCAGGCCTCTGCGGCAGGCAGGAGCTCCAGCACAATGCACTGCAGTCAGTGGGGGCACCTGACACCAGATACACCCTCTGTGAGCAGGGAGGTCACCAGAGCACCTTCAAATCCTCTCCAACTCAACCTCCCTCCCGAAAACAGCAGCCCTTCCACCCCTTCGGCAGTAAATTCCCACCACCGGCACGGCCGTGCCAGCCCCACCACCCAACCTGCGAGGCGCAGAGCCCACCCCGGGCTCATGCCAGCACTGCTCGCCTGCCTGCCGGAGCGCTGCGGAGACATCCGCGCCTCTGCCAAGGCAGGCTTGGCAGGAAGCCGGCCAAGTGAGCTCTGGAGATGGCTACGGAGGAGCAGGTGGAGCTGGGACATCCGCACCGAGCGGCCGCCTCCGTGCGCGACAGCCTCGTTCCGCAGCGCGCCGTGTGCCGAGCCCAGTGCCAGGGCTGGGAGCGGCAGGGCCACTCCGAGGGATGTCACCTGCTCCAGGTGTGCTCTTCATCCATTAAAGACCCTGTGACACAGGGACCAGCAGGGCTCCAGTCTGCCAACAGCCAGAAGGGGCTCAGAGCAGAGCTCTGAGGCATCTGGCCAGCCCACTGCACACTAACAACTTGTTTCTCCTTCCTCCTTCAAGGTCTCAGCTGGCAATGAAAGTACAGGCATGAGTGTGTGGTACTCCCTGGTTCATCAGGGGAAGTCCACAGGACCATGTGGAGGTTTGCTCACTGGAGCAGAGCGAGGCTTGATAATGCTACCGCAGCCAGGCTGCAGGCAGACCCCAAGCGCCCATGCCAGGCCCCACATGCCAAGTCTTGTGGAAATTAGATGCAGAAACTCGAATGAACTGTGCAGATCAAGCTGTTCAAACTCTGCTACCCCACCAGTGCTTTTTTTTTTTGCTGTTTTACAACTCACACAGCAACTCAGGGCTGCGTCCCAGAAGCTCCTCCTATGCTCAGGACAGCATCCCCTTGCCCCTCCGAACATCTACATGGGCAAACCCTGCTGCCCAGCCCCCCCCAGAAGCTATCTATATTCCTGTCAGCACCAACTCCATGCCTGGGGCCTCTGTGTCACCCAAGTCTGCGCAGCGATGCGCTCCCCTTTTAACAAAGCAGCAGCGTGCTGCTATAAAGGGATGAGTTTCTGTAGCAACCAGGCTGTACTTGTACAAACTCTGCCAAAGCACTAGATCTTTCCACGGACTGATACTTGAACGAACACACCACCGTTCATGAAACTGGTTTTTACATGCCTCAAAGGCTAGCAAGTGAACTCTCCCCCTGTTGTACCCCTCTGCTCCAACACCAGGCCGAGAGGATGCAGTAAGTTCATGCACGTAGCACCCCTTTCTCCTGGGATTTTACAGGGAAGGCCGGGTGTCTCAAACAGTTAACTGGACCCCACATCGCTCCAGGGGAGCCACCCAGCACCCCAGGAAGTCCCCAGCCAATCCCAGCTGCAAAAGCAGACTGGAGAGGATCGAGGGGGAAGGGCACACCAGCCAGCAGCGCGTGGCTGCAAACCCACACCCTGCCCATCACGTAGGTTTGTGCTGGACCAGAAGAGTTAAAACAAGAAGCCATTCCACTGCATCTCCTCCAGCCCACTGCCAGGCACAGCCCGCTATTTCTAGCTGAGCGTGGGAGTGGAGAAGGATCCCTCCAAGTCTCCCACCCAGCCGGCGAGCTGCCGGCTGAAGTTGTCGGGTGCTGGCTGTACCACACCCCACGGCAGAGTTGGGCGAGCGGAGCCGCCGGGACTTTGGCAGTCGGGCACGGGGGGAGGGGGCCCTCTGCAAGCACACCCCCCCCCACCTGCAGAGCCGCCTGCCACCAGGGATTTCCTCAGGCTGCCGGAGCGAAGTTCAGCCTCGCTCCTACCCAGTGTGTTCAGCCTCCTGACACCACACCCCCCACCCACTCCCTCCAAACACAGCGAGAGGATTTCTCCTCTCCTGGTGAGGTTATTCCTTCAGCAGCATTACAGCTCCGAGCAAAACAACCCCAGGCACCTCTCCTCTGCAGTGAGCTGACAGCAGAGCAGAGGGGGCTGTGGCAGAGGCAGCCACAGCCTCCCCAACTCAGCTGTCACATTACACAAGCACCACGGGCCGAGAAGCCCCCATTAGCCCCCACCAGCACCCTGTTACACAAGCGCATCGCTCTGCGTTAGCTTGAAGCCAGCCAAAAACATACACAGAATCCAACAACTGTTGCTGCGTGTGTCAGCAGACTCACCGGACTGTGTGCTGGTTTGTGCTGCAGCGTCAGAGTCCTGGGTGCTCCAGGGTCTGTCCCACCCTGTCAGGTTGAGGGACTGCAGGCCAAGGCACAGATCGTTGGTGTCGGGGAGGCCACGGGAAGACTCTTGCGTGGACGTAGGGAAGAGCATCCTGCTTGCCACTGCTTCTTCAGAGTCCTGGATGTCTGCTCAGATGGAGAACAAACAGAAGCTTGAGAGTTCAGGGCTGCTTTTTTTCTTTCTAAAGCAGGAGTTTTCCAAAGCGTTAAGCCCTGAGCCAGGTCTTGTGCTGCTGCTCTGAAGCCACGGCTCCTGCAACCAGCAGTTGCACCCCAAAAGGGAGGGCTACCATATGTCCAGAATCCAGCCCCCCACCCCCCTCGGCCCCTCCACCTTCCTATCCCGTCTGCATTACTGACTGGGTCAGCATGTGACCAGGCTGCTGATGCTTACTGTGCTGACAGTGACGTCACTCAGCCATGCAAGAGAACTGCATCAGCTCTTACAAAATAAAGGTAAGAAGAAAGGATAAGATTTCCCCTGACAGACAAGACGGTAGCAGGAGGAAAGAGGAGCAGTTCCAGTAAATCAGGGGAGGCAGGCAGCACAAAGCAGAGCTCGTCAGCACAGCAGACACCGGGCTGGAGGCAGCAAACCCCCCAGAAACGACGAGAGCAGCAGCAGCGACAGAGCTCAGTTAGTTTTAGTGCTACCCAGCTCTCCTGTCCCCGCCTCCCTCCACCCACAAAACCCAAAAACACTTTAGTCCTGGCCAGCCTCCAGCTGCTGGCTCCGATTCAGAGCCGATGCAAAGCTTCGCAATTCTGCTGGCATAATCTGTTTGGTTGAGCCTGGCCACTGTGCCTCTCACTGACTCGGCATTGTTTACCCCTGAGTAACAAGAATAACCTTCAACCCCCACTACCCCGGAGAGCAGCCCATTATCTCTGGTCCAGCCTGAGCAGACGCATCCCACTGGTACAGGAGGAAGAGAACCGAGCAGACCCATTTCACACCAGGAATTTTTTCATGGCCTGTTTACCTTCCGCCCGCCTGGTCCCCCCTTTCCCAGCCCTCCCCTCCCCTGCAGGGTGTTCACAAGCCTACGGTACTGGAGACGCCGGATTCTCGCCTTGGTTTAAGCCCGTGCCAACAGCCTAAGGAAACACAGCAGGTTCATAGTCTGAGAATTCCAGTTTAACGCAGGGATCTGGGGGCTGGTGAAACCACAAGATGCTCAGCTGTGCTACCCGAAATCTGAGTCAGAGGGCATTTATAAGCCAACTCCCAAGCAGCAGCAGCTGTCTCCTCCTCCTCCCCCTGCCCCCACAGCCTCCCACTGTGCCATCAGATGTACACCTCGCTCCACACACCGCTCCCGGCTCTTCCGCGGGCACTGCAGTCGCTCCAGCCTGTCACGTTATCCCTCACGTGCAGCCCCAGCTATCCCAGACAGCCCGACAGCGTTCCTGGCCTCCTTTTCCACATCCACATCCCATGCCACTCGGATGCCCGTGAGCAAAGCCCAGGCAGAGGCCGGTGGCAGCTGGCCACTGTGACAGAGGCCGCTGCTGCCACAAGAGGAGGGACCCTTGCCTTCTCCCCGTGGCAATTTGGGAGCACCAGCATTCCCAGACCCCAGTGAGGGGACAGTGGCACCGCAGGCAGGATCAGAGCAGCTAAACCCATCACCTGCTGGCAACGCGTCACCTTCCCCCCTCCCAGCTGCAGCCTCCTCCACAGCACTCCACCAGGATCGCATCCACCGGGGTGTTTCCTACTCCTAGTAGTACTAGTACAAGCTGTAGTGCCAATTCAGTCGCATTACTACCAAGCACCTGTAACAGCATCTATTCCTCCGACAGCATCACGCTGCATCTCCAGCATGGTATTTCACCGCATGAATTCTTCCTAGACAGTTTTTTGATTGCTTGTTTTGGACATCTCTAACATAGGGAAGAGAGGATCAAGGCACAGTGCTCAGCCAACTCAGTTCCCACAGCAACCATAACTTGTCCATATGAATATGTAACATTCCTGCCTTCATGAAAACGCACAAGTGCCGTGCACAGATCCCTGGCAGCAGGAGACTCCCTTCCCTTCGGGGCCCGGGCATCCTGCTAGGTCTCAAAAGGGTAATTCCCACCAAGCTTCATCTTCTGGGAAGCACGGACACAGAGTAGTGACACACAGCACAACTCGAATCCCAGCAGCTTGGACGAAACCCATGACTGAAGAAATAAGGAAAACAGAGAACAAATTTATCTGCGACAGGAAGCGCTCGCTCCGCAGCCACGCTTCCCCTCGCTATCCGCATTTTTCAGGAAATAAGCTGTTTTGTTTAATCGAACCAAATCAGATTCAAGTAAAAGATCCATGATTCCCTCTGATGACTTCAATCCACATTAAAAACAAACTCCCTGCAATCCGGTTACAGCTCTAACTGCGGAAGCACAGAGCAGAATCCACTCAGATAACCAGCAGTTTTTAATTAGACCTTTTCCCATCGGAAGCCAACAGCCAGCCCAAGCTGCTTTCCCCTTTAACACTCCCAGCCAGGCTGAAAGATAGATACAGGTCATCCAGGCAAAACATCAGCTTAAAAAAAACAAAGAGAACTTAAACAGATTTCTGGACTAGTTATTTTTAAAAGTCAAGAGTTTGGAGATTTGTTACAAAGCAATCAACTGCTGTAGGCAGACAAAACTAATCAGATACGAGAGCAGGAAGAATTAAATCTCCGACAAAAAATTCAATCTAAAGAGTCATAACCTCCAGTTATTCATAACTAAATGCTACCAAATACTAAATAACTTCACTTTGCAACCTGACACAGCCCAACCCAAATGCTTTACTGCAGATTTTGCCAAGCACCAACCACCAGCACAAAAGCCCTCCCAACCTGGATTTTTCCCTGGAGTTGCCACTGGAAGCCAACCATCCTGGCAGAGCAAGCAGCGCTGCGCTGGGCTCATGCCCGAGCGTCTGGGAGAGACTGAGCTCCTGCCTCCCAAGCCGGTTGGGTTTGATTTCAACAGCATCATGAGAACAAAGTCCTTAATAAAACACTCCCTTGCTGGCCTTGGAGCAAGTGCCTCTCCTGGGTGACTCCCTCCTGCCTGTCCAGGAGATCCCTGGAGCCAGGCTACACCGCAGCACAGGCCGGACAGCTTTCCACACCACTGCCCGCACGGAAAGCTGCATTTCCCAGACTTTAACTGTCAGCCCTGGATTTAAGGCATTCCAAAGGCTCTTAAAGGTGAGCATCTCCAGAACTCAGCTCTCACCTGCAGGTGAGGACCACTCCCACAGCCCCAGCCCACCCTCCCCACTCACACCACTTTAGGCAGGTGAGTTTCCATACAGGAAGCTGGGCTGGGGAGCTCATCTAGTTAAAACCAAGCCACAGGGAGCTAGTTTTAAGCCTGGCTCGCTCCCCTGATCTGGTATGCAGCATGGCTGCACCAACCAGGCACTTCAAACAAGAAAATATTTAGGAAATTACAGCCTAAGCCTGTGTGGGAAGGATCCACAAGGCCTGGCACAGCAGGAGCTGTGATCCACAGGCAGGTTGTGGGTTAAGGGAGCAGGAGGAGCAGGGAACAGGAGGAGCAGGGAGCATGATTCAGTTCCCAGCCCATAGCAGCAGCATCTCTGTGCCATCACGCTGGAAAGGTGGTGCTTCAACCTAACACAAAGATGTTCAGGTATATGAGCCTTCCAGATGTGGGAAGGCCAGCTAACAATCCAGCAAATGGGGTTTTTCTTTCTCTGGGTTTTCTCAGAATGGTTAAGGAAACATGAACCAAGTCAGATCCCACTCCTACCACCTCCACAGCCAGGCGAGCTCTCCCTTTGCTCCAGTATGCTGGTTTCCACCAGAGCCTGAATACAGACGAAACCCCTCCATGAATGAGGGCCCCAAGTGTTGAGGGCAAGGGAAGGATAAGCCCAGCTCAGCTGTAAGCTCCGTTCACTGGCAAAACCAGATTCACCCCACAGAGCAGAGCTCTGGCCAAGGCTGAACTTCCAAACCAAATCTGGAGAAGCCAGAGGCAGGGGGAAAAGCCTTCAGACCACAAATAGGAAGGCAGCTGCCAGCAGCAGCATTGCTTGCCTTTCACATCTCTCTACACCTCCAATTGTAAAGGCTGGGAACTGCATCCCTGAAAACTAAGCCTCTCCAGTGCCTTTTGCACACAAGACAAACAAATATCAAAGTGAAAGCTTTCAGATGAGCCAGTTGTACTCCCAAAGTGCAGTGGAGATCATCAGGGACTTAGAAAAGCACTTGTTAGGCATAAACCTACTAGTTACAAGAGGTTTTTCTGAAACACAGCTAAGCATCTCCCCTGTAATCTGAAAAGTTCCTGAAGTGGAGACACTTGCTGCTGCGTGACCTGTTTCACAGCCAGATGAAAGAGTCTGCCTTATTCTGTAACCACAAACACTTGAGCAGCTGGCAAACAGCTACTTCAGAAACCGAGGAAGAGGCACTGCAACAGTCTTGCTGCTCTACCTCCCTCTTCCAAGAGTAACAGAGACTGTCACAGAATTACAGCACCAAAACCTGAGCGACAGAGCTCAGCACACATCAGAAAACCGCTGGATCTTCAGGAACACCACCACTCTGTGACCACTGCAGAGTACAACAGCTCTAGGCCAAGTCCCTGCTCTGCAGAACACTGACCTGCTTCCATCTGCATATCCGATACAAAACCCAACTACCAGAGCCACTTCCCAGTACAGAGAAGCATCATGCTCATGTAGGCAAAGACCTCGCAATGGGACACTTTAAATCCAAAGGCCAAGGGCAGTAGCTGTGCTCCTCTGGGGCGCAGGTGTGGAATTTCCCTGTTCTGGATGTGTACCTGGCATCCAGCATTTCTTTGGGGCAGGCAGAATGGTTCTGCCAGCTCCAGGTCAGCTCCTGCTGATAGCCTCACTCTGTCAGGACCTCCAGGTAGGCAGAGCTACCTTTTGGGTCTCTGCATCCTACAACATTTTGTTCCCTGATCTAAGACCACTCACATCAGGTCAACTGCATCCCGCGCTGTCTGGAATATTTCTTTGATGGCTGCAAGGCAGGGAAGGGCAGAGGAATTTACATTACAGTATCAGAGACACTTTTTGGACGGCTAAACAAGTGATAGGTCATTAATTGACGGCAGTTAAGAGCAAACAGGAAGCCGATTTAGTCATCAGCTAGTCTGGGTTTGCATCTGTCCTTCAGTTTTCCTTAAATAAAGCAGCCACAGAGTCATTAAAGCCTGATGGGCCACAACTAACAGCCTGAACTTGGCACCTGAAGCCTCTCCCATCCAAAGGAAGTCATTTAAGCATCTCCCATTTCTTCACACAATGGACTGTCAAGTTGGAGCAAAATAATGGCTGCTTTGTCGCTGTTAAATGAGCAGAGCTTAATGAAAGAGATCGGTGTTGCTCGGACACTTGGGGTACCTACATGTCTTTAAAGTTCCTTTTAAGCAAGCACTGCCTTCAGTTGAAGCCAGCAACAGGCATGCAAAAGCTCCAGTGGGAGCTTTACTCCCAGTTCTACTTAAACTGGAAGCTGTGCCTATAGAAAGAACAGAGTGATTTCAAAAGCTGGTGTCGGTAGCAGCACCTTCCACCCAGCAAGGCCCAGCTCTAAAGCCTGGTAAACAAACCACCAGCCAGTTAAGAAACTGGCCTCGCTCACGTTCTCATTCAGAGGGCTGACGAACATACAGGACAGCTTTAAAACCACATTCCTTGCAAAGCAGCTGGTCAAGGACAGGCAGCTGCTCCAGCAGCACCGGCAGGAGATGTTGATTCTTGCCTCTGTCAAGGCCATGCTGTCTCTCCCTCCCACCTCCAGCACCACACTAAAAGCTGCTAAAGGTTAAGGCCTGCACTGAGGAGGTTCTGCCTTTCTCCAGAGAGGACAGAGGCAGCTTGACACGCAGCTGTTGTGAAGCACCATCACCCTGTCCCAGAAGCCACCAGACAGGTCCTGCAATGACAGCTCTCCTCACACCGCTGCACTGTACCCCACAGATTGGGAGAACACCCTGAGCCTGGTGCTCGGGGAGCTCCTGGAGCAGCTACCCACAAACCCCAGGGGGTGGTCAGCCTGGGCATCCCAACACAGCTGGCTTGGACAAGGCAACCAAGTTCACCACAGGATTACCATCGGCTGCCAAACTGATCTTTACAGAGATCCAACTTTAGGTGTGACAAGCTGAACCTGCAGCAGCAGTCCCAGCTCTGCCCAGAAGGGGATAACGCTCGGACTGCGTGGATGCAGGAGTGCTGAATCAGCCTGTCCCCTCACATTGCTCAGGCCGCTGCTGGACTGATCCCAGCACGGCCTCACTGTGAGCCCGGTAAAGTGTCTCCACACGTGCTTCCCCAATAGCATTAGTGAAAGGTCACGAACTTCTGCCATCCCTTCTCCACCACGTGTAATCCTCTTAGTGCTCAAAGGGGCTTCTTCAACCTAAGTCCAAGCCAGGATAAATCTCCTTTGACCTGAAGACGACAACTGAAAACCTTGAGGGACCATGAATAGATTAAGATCCAAGCACTTACTGCTGGAATAAAGTCTCCTCCCCAACCTCTGCCATTAAAAGAGTTTAAGTTGTAAAAAGACAGTCCTTTCACCTGTTACAGCTCCTACATCCCTGGTTGATCTCCAGGTTCTTGCTTGGGCAGGCTTAATGGAGTTCCATGATAACCCAGTCTAACTACAGCACACCAGTTGTTCCTGAACAACAGAAAAGCACCACAGGCTCAGGAATTCTTCAGAAGTGACCTGACTTGGAGCAATGACAAGACACCACATGAGGTGAAGGGTCTCTGCTCCATTGGTCACCTACTCAGAAGCTCACTCAAGGGCAAGGCAACCTCCAACGACCTGTTCCAGGCTTAACCACCTGCCCAGGTACCTGCACTATATTCTGAATTTCAGCAAAGAGCTGCTCAGCCTTACAGCCATCAGGTGCGAATTTCTGCACAACCCAGGCCAGGGTCCAGGTGCCAAAGCACCTCCCCCATTTAGAGATCACAGATTCCCCAGGACCCACATCCTTGCTGACACTGCCAGCTTTTTCGTGGAGAAGACTCTCATCAGCAACCTATCAAACATTACGAGCAGCTCCCGCACTTTTCAGCTCCAAAGACAGGACAACGCTTGCAGAGCTGCCACATTCAGTCCCTCCTTACCTACCCAGAGGTCCCAGCTCCAACATTAAGGAAACAAGGCTGGGACTGCAAGGAGCTGCAAGGAACTCGGAGCTGCCCATGCTCTGGCAGATGCTGACTCATCCACGAATTTACAGCTGATAACTGCTGGCCCAGGTTGTTCTCTTATCGCTACCTTCACATTTCCATTAGCCCAAACAGCGAGGGCACCCAAGGCAGCCCTCTTCCAACCCAGCTCAGCAGGGCCCAGTATCTTTTGCGAAGCGAGGAATTCTTTCCTCACACCATCATAAGCATTTGTGTCACTGCACGACAGATTTGATAGAAGCCAAAGCCCTCCTGTCTGGGTAACTACTGAGCAGGGCCCCCACCCTGGTCCCCAGCACTCACTGGTGAGACTGGCCTCAGCTGCCACGGCAGGAAGAAAGCTGCTTAGGGTGTCCCCAAAGCACAACTTCAGTTTCCCTGCAGTAAAAACAACATTTGCTAGAGGAAGGCACTCTTTCCTATGTCCGAGTCCCAGCATCCTTGCCCTGTGAGAGGTCTTCCACAGGACTTCCTGATCACCTGAAACAAGCACTTTAACACCACTGGGAAACTCAAGAGTTTCCCGACAAGGCATCACCTCTAAGCATCTCCAGCAAGACCCTCTGGTCCAGATGCCCCTAGGAAAAACCAGAGTCAGTGACAGACCAAGCGGAGATTTACAAGCAGCAGGTCAGTAAGACGTTCTATTTCAGTGCCAGGCAAACACCCCCGTCCCTCAGAAGAGTTTTCAAAGTCAAACACAGCACTGAAAGTTAAAACTGCTGGCCAGCTCTTCAGCTGAGACCTAAAACCAGAACTAACCCACACCTTCTTCACAGGATCAATCTGCTCTAGCAGGCAGAGACAGCTCCTTTATAAACCAGGTTAACTCTGGCAAGCTGAAACTTAATTAGGAAAGACCATGAACATGTTTTAAGATTCTGTGCAATATTCTCATTCCAAATGGAGTAGGAAGAGCTATAGTTAAGATTTCAACAAGGAAGCCAGAAACGACTCTTTCATGAACCCACTGCAAGGAGATAAAGGAAAATATTTCTATTTCTCCTTTATGCATCCAGATCAGATACAGCACTGGCTACCACTGTGCCAGGGGACAAAAACAGCCAAACCAGCTCAGTCCAACAGCAAATCTCTAAAAATGCACCACTAACCTGAATTGGTTAATATTCACTACACCACTGCTCAGGAGCAGCCAGCATAGCCTCCAATGCCACTTTACCAGGCAGGTTTCAAGCAATGCTGGCCACGGATCCAGGCCTCGAAGCAAACAATTCACTTCCTCTGGTATTTCTGCAGCGCCAGCACAGGATCACATGGCCAGATCAGCCCCTGGTCCACACTGCTAAGTCCTCAAACACCCAGGAGATTAAGCTGCACTGGAAGTCATCTGGTAGCAGTCATTTCACTAGCCCAGAACAAAGTTGCACTGTGCAGGCAGCAAACAGACCCACAGGGTGCCCAGACACTTATTTGGAGATTTTTTCCACACCCATTTGATTAAAACTCAGATTACCCATGAGGCCAAGGAAACCCTGTCTCCATGTGACTCCAGAGAAAGCTGCTCTGCTGCCCGGGGCACCCTGCAAGGTCATCAGCTGGGGAGGTTCAGCCCTTTACTCCCCTACTTTGTTTTGGGACATATCCAGAGGGGTCAGTTTGTTTCCAATAACGGCCCGAGCGTTGATTGGCCCTATAATTCAGAGGCTGCAGCGGCAAGAGCAATCCCTTTCAAGTGCCCAAATCCTTGGCACAAGCACTGGGGCTCAGAGGTGTGCTGGCAAAAGGAGTATCAGGCACAGGTACATTTAGTGGCAGACCTGGGCTGCTGCAAAGGGACAAAAGCATGTCCTTCACTTGGATAAAAATAAGACCAGACCAAACACTCTCTGCTTTGGCACAGAACTTCTGTCTTGAGGCAGCAGAATATGACCACTCCCCTAAGCCTGGAGGAAACAGAAGCTTGCAGCACTGATTTCATCACACCGAGCTTGCTTTGCAGGAAAGTCTGCACCCACCCGTGCTCTTACATGCAGGTTAACTGACCTGTGGCAAACACGGTTTTTCAAAATTCTCTTGCAATTTCAATGTATGCAGCAACTCAGCCTCGCTAACCCCGAGAGCAGATGAATCCTGCCTCCAGGAGAGGCAGACTACAGCAGTCTGCCGGAGGTACTCACACCAGGAGCTGGCAGGTCAGGCAGGGAGCACTCACACCCTGCCCACAGTGACCCACAGCACCACAGGGAGGCAAGCAAGCCTTCCCAGGCACCTCCATACTGCCAGGGAATACACGGATTATCCATTTCAGGCACACGAGCAAAGCGCCGCCC
>VZTA01004767.1:50129-64624 GCA_013398855.1 Mohoua ochrocephala
CCGCGTGGCGTCTGCCTGCCGCCATCGGCCGGTTCCCGCCACCGCCCCGCGGAGCCACCTCGCCCGGGCGCCCTGAGGGGACGGGGCAGCCGTGGGTTAACGTGGGGTCACCCGAGGGATTCGGTCAGCCCTCCTCCTGAGGGGTGGGATGGCGGCGGCACTGCGCTGTCCGGCTTCAGCCGCCCTCCCAGGGACGCCTCAGCGCTGGCAGCTCCCACGCATAGGGTGTGGCACTCGCTGTGCCCCCGCCGTGAGGGGAATGGGATCCCCTAGGTGTTAAATTGGGGTCCCCAAGGGCAGGCTTAGTGTCGTCATTTCTTCGCACATGGGCCGTGGTACTCACTCAGCCCCCCCAGAGGGATGGGACCCCCGAGAGGATAAATCAGCCCCTCTGAGTGGAATGGAGTGGTGCTGGCACTGTGGTGCCCAGCTGTAGCCCCTCGGGGACACCTCAGTGCCAGCAGCTCTCCACTCATGGGCTGTGGTGCTCACTGAACATCCCATGAGGGGATGGAACTCCTGAGGACTTAAATCAGCCCCTCTCTAAGGGGAGTGGGATGGTGGTGGCACTGCCCACCCGGAGCCCCTTGGGGACATCTCAGCACTGGCGACACTCCATATTCCTCTGAGGGAAACGAGACCCCAAGGGCCAATGTCAGAACTTAAGGGCTTAAATCAGCCCCTCTGAGGCGTCTGGGATGGTGGCGGTGCTGACTCTTGGCTTCAGCACCTCCGGGGCCACTCACCACACATAGGCTGGGTGCTCACAGAGTGTCCTGTGAGGGTGTGCAGGAAATCACGCCATGAAAAGCCAGTGCCCATAAAGGAGACAGAGCAGTCCTGCCACTTTATTCGGATAAAGGAAGAGAGTCCACTGGGTCACACGCTCACAGGGTTTTCTCTCTCTCTCGGTTTCGGAGGACGCAGCCTCCCTTTTAGCCTAAACTCCCGGCCGCGCGTTGCCCTCTTCCCTTCCCCGCTGGCTGAGGTACCGGGAAGGTACAGCCTTCCCGAACCGCCTACCCCATATTATCCCCCCCTTAAACATGTCCGTTTTCCCTCAAAGTTCAGAGACTCAGGCTTGGGCAGACCCTTTGTCTGTTTCAGGAGTCAAACTGTCTGGGTTCTGTAACAAACCTGCGGCCTGAAGTTGGTAGAGACATTAAGACCCATTTCAAAGACGTTTAACACCCATATTCTCACCCGTGGAACTGTTTGTAAAGACATGAGCACACATCTTTCCTATCAAAGGGAATGGGATTCCCCAAAAGCAGCCTCAGTGCTGGCAGCTCCCACACGTGGGCTGTGATGCTCACTGAGCCCCCTGTGAGGGAATGCGACCTCCAAGGGCTTAAATCAGTCCCCCTAATGGGAATGCAATGGTGGCACTGCCTGGCTGGAGCCCCTCTGAAGACACCTCAGTGCCAGCAGCTCTCCATGCATGGGCTGTGGCGCTCACCGTGCTCCTTCTGAGGGAATGAGACCTCCAAAGGTCTCTGAAATGAACCCTCCTCCATGAGGGCAATATGTTGGTGGCAGTGCTGCAGTGCCCAGCCGAAGCCCCCCAGGGACACCTCGGCACCAGCGTCTCTCCACACACAGGTAGTGGCACTCGCCGAGCCCCCTCTGAGGGGATGGGACGCCCCATGACTAAAAATGGGGTTCTCCAAGGGCAGCCTCAGTGCTGGCAGCTCCTACACATGGGCTGTGGCACTCACTGTGACCCCTGTGAAGAGATGGGACCCCCAAGGGGTTAAACGAGCCCCTCTAAGCGCACGGTGGCGCCTGGATGGAGCTCTCGGGGGGACGCCTTAGTGCCAGCAGCTCTCCACTCACTGGCTGTGGCGCTCACTGAGCACCTCATGAGGGAATGGGACCCCGGAGGGGTTACATCAGCCCCCGTAAGGGGAACGGTGTGGTGGTGGCACTGCAGTGTCCATCTGGAGCCTTCACAGGGACGCCTCAGCACTGCCAGCTCCCACACACGGACTGTGGTGCTCACTGAGCCCACTCTGAGGGGAACAGGCTCCCCAAGGGCTAAAATCGTGACCCCCTAGGGACTTAAATCAGCTCCTCTGAGGTACTGGAATGGTGGCATTGCTGCGGCTCTCAGCTTCAGTACCGCCAGGGCCAACTCAGTGCCCACCACTTGCCGCACACAGGCTGGGTGCTCAGTGAGCCCACTCTGAGGGGAATGAGACCCGAAGGGGTTAAAAGGGGTTCCCCAAGGGAAATGGGGTGGTGGTAGTGCTGTGGTGCCTGGCTTTAGCCCTTCCAGAACCCCCTTGGCTCCAGCAGCTCTCCACACACGGGCTCAGCACGTTCTGGGCTCCCCAGGGGGGAATGAGACCCCCAAGGGCTTAAATCAGCCGCCCTAAGGGGAATGGGGTGGTGGCACCGTGATGCCTGGCTGCAGCCTCCCTCCCAGGGACGCTTCAGTGCTGGCAGCTCCCACACACAGGCTGTGGTGCTCACCGAGCCCCCCGTGAGGGAATGGGACCCCCAGGGGGTTAAAGTGGGGTCCCCAAGGGCAGCCTCAGTGTGCTGGCGTCTCTCCACACACAGGCCGTGACACTCGCTGAGCCCGTGAAGGGATGGGACCCCAAGGGTTAAATCAGCCTCCCTAAGGGAAATAGCGTGGTGGCATCATTGTGGCTCCCAGCTGCGTCCTCCCCCCTCAAGTGCGAGGCAGCTGCGGCTCCAGTCCCTGTCCTTGTGGGAATGGGCTTTTCCCTGTGGATCTTGACACCCAGTGGTTGGTGCTGCTGCTCCAGCCAGGGATTCCTCACCCGTCAGAAAACATAAAGGTGGTTTTTCCATCTCTTACCCGGAAAAAGCAGAAAGCCCCTCACCCTTTTTGTGGCAGCGGAGGCGGTTCGGGGTTCAGACCTTCCTGCACGTCCTTTGCTCATCCTCTGTCTCTGGTGCCGGGCCTGGCTCTGCGCTGGGCTGTAGCTTTGGATGGAGAGAGCCAGTGCTCTCCGAAATCCCACCCAGCCTGTGCTGGGAGGAGAGATCTTAATAAAGAGTCAGATTTCCTTCTTTTTTTTTTTTTTGTAATCCTGGTTTGGAGATGAAAAGCCTCCCCGAGCTGGCCCCAGGAATCCCTCCAGTGACACTGCAGAACAGACCCAGCCCTGACGTAGCAGGTATTTCTGCGGTCGAAGCATGAGCAATTCTGCCTTGAATAAATAGCTGGAACCCTCCCAGGACTCCTCAGATCTCTGGTCCAACTGAGCACCTCCTGCCCCGGGGGGTTCACTCTGACACCATGTGCCAGGTTTTCTCCAGGACCCAGCAGCCACCCACCCCTGGGAGACTCCGCATGTTTCCAGTCACCTAAGGGATGGCCGGTCCCCTGATGTCCCCCGTGGCTGCCCTGGGCAGGCTGGCAGAGGGGGGAATCTGAGGTTGATGTGCACACATAGGGAAAGGGAGCAGGTTGGAGAAGAGCTTTATTGGGAGATCCTGGACATAATAAATAAGGGTTACATTGGGAGATGATAGTGAGGGACTGGGGGCACACTGTGCTCCGTGGGGGCTGGAACCACTTCTGGCCTTCCGAGTAGGACATCTCCCTGCGTCCCATCTGCCCCATCCTGCTCCTTCCGCCCCACAGCAAAGCCGGCCCGGGGGTCGCTGCCCGCCGCCCCTTTTGGGATCGGGGCAGGGAATAAATAACCTGACAGAAACGGAGGCAGGGAGTGTTTTGGGGAGCGGCGTGGGGCAGCAGGGAGGGGAGGGCAGGGCCGTGGGTGCGGAAGGGCCCGGCTGTCACTGTGCCAGGGCCTGGATGATGTCCTTCACCAGCATGGTGCCGATGACCATCTTCTCGCTGTTGATGGTCAGCTGGGCCGTGGAGCCCTCCCGCCGCTCCAGGGTGATGAGCACCAGGCTCCCGCTTGTCACCGTCTTGGCCGCAAACCTGTTGGGTGGTGAACACAGGGCTGCAAGGCAAGCTGTCCCCTGCCACCCTCTGGTTCCATGGGATGCCCCGGTGGGGACAAGCAGGTGCCTGCCACCCACGGCCACTGTCACATTTGGGTTCGTGCAGGCTCCTTGTCCTAAAGGAAGCCCTGAGTGTCCCCGCTGCGATTTGGGTGGGAACAGAGAGGTGACAGCGCCCGCCTGATCCAGGTGTGGGGGTCCAGCTACCTGTACTCGTTGCTGGCACCGCAGGGCACGCGGCCCACATTGGCAGCCGAGGTCACTTGCTGGACGATGGTGTGGTCACTCCGGCATTTCTCAGGCAGCGTCAGCTTCTCTGTGATCTCGCTCATGCCCATCAGCTTCCCTAGAGCAGGTAACAGAGGCACCTGCCCGTCTCTGGCCACACACCCTGCTGGGCCCTGCTTTGACATGCCCAAAGCAAGCCCCTCCGGCTCCCTGCATTCCCTATGACATGCTGAGCTGGCTGCTCTGCTCGCTCTTGGTTCAGGATTCAGTGGATTTGGGAAAATCCTTCATAGCCCTTCCTGGGCTCATCCCCGTGTCCCTGCCTGGTGGCAGCAGCCACATCCCTGGGGATGGGCTCCTCTGGACAGTGGCAGCAGTGGGGCCAGGTGCTGCAGGGCACCGAGAACCCCCCACTCAACACAGCCCCCATCCTTGGGGGCAGGGTGGGGATGTGCTGATCCAGGAGCACAGGGACACAGGGCATCACTCACCGGACACAGTTCTGGAAGCGCCAGGGATGGCATGAGCCCTTCACGCTTTGTGGGGACCCAACAAGGCCACCCCGGCAGCAGGGTGGTCAGCCCAACCCGCAGGCTGGGGGTGCAGGAGGGAGTGAGGGGAGCAGAGCTAGTCTAGGGGCCGGCCGAGCGGCCACTTACCCTCACCCGGCCGTGCCAGGTGCTCTAGGGCCACGGCGAGGGCGGCAGAGGGGACAAAATTGGGGGTGAGTGTCAGCGGTGGGTGCCCTTGCAGCGCCCTGTCCCCGTCCCTGACCCCACTCACCCTGCTCCTTCTTGAACTCGTTCTCGCTCATGAAGACGGGGGCCATGAGCTCCCCCACAGGCGGCTGGATGGAGACGTAGAACTGGCGTGTGTGGGTGCTGGGGAGACAGGCGGGTGAGAGGGGCACGTGCTCAGAACATGTCCTCTCTCCACATCCTGCTTCCCACCCCTGCCCTGGGCAGGGGTGACCAGGGGAAACTGTGGCACAAAAGGGTTCAGGAATGGGGGGAGCCTGTCAGGTTGGACCTGGAGCTGCTGCTGCCTCCTTGTCCCCTGCAGGGAGCCCTGTGAATTTCTCGCTGTCCCCCGACCACCTCACGTCTATCCGAGTGTCTCCTCTTCCCTGGAAGGACCCTGGTGCCTGTCCTGCTGTCCTCCATCCCCTGGGATACCCCATGCCCTGTTTCTGCTGTCCCCTGTCCCCCGCTACTTGGAGGGATGTTGGTACCTCTCCCTCTTTCCCCACCTCTGGAGCACCTGACGCCCTGATCCCTGGGGACACCCATCCTGCCCTGCCCAGTGCCAGATGCTCACCACAGCTGGAAGTTTGCTGCCTGGGTGGAGTCACAGAAGTCAATGCCCATCACCACGCTGGCTGTGTCCCCTGGCGCCAGGCGCTCTGGAACCACAGAGCTACCGTTACATCCCACATTCCCACCCAACCCCTGTCCCCATTCTCCCACAGCCTCACGGCCATGCCGTGCCGTGCCATACCGATCTCAGGGAACTCCTGTATCCGCATGCCAGAGAGCGGCTTGGGTTCGTTGACTCGCAGGTTTTTCACCTCGGTGTCGGTGTTGTTGGAGATCTGGATCTGGACAGCCACCATGTGGGGGTCGCCCGGGAAGGGCCGGCGGCTGAAGCAGTACTCAACCGCGAGCCCCTCGCCTGCCATGCGGTGCAGCAGCTCGTAGGTCTTCACCGCACTGAACGCCGGGCTCAGCAGCTGCACCGGGAACAGCGGGGGCTGCTGAGCACTCCCTGCAACCCCTGCAGGCGGCAGAGGGCCCCACGAGCCCCCCACAGGTGATGGGGGCCTGGGAGCCCCCCAGGGAGGGCATGAAGGACACTTACGGTGGGTGTCAGGGAGGTGTCGGTGAGAGTGAGGCCCTCCAGGTCGGTCACCAGGCTGGTGGAGACGATGCTGCTGGAGGGGATGGGCTGGGGAGGAGGAGGAGTGACTGCAGGGTGGGGAGGGGGGAGGAAAGGTCACAGTCGCATGGGGACAGACCTGATGGCATAGCCCCATGGGGACACCCACACAGGGACAGTTCTAATGGCTCGGCTCCATGGGGGACAATGGCATCGGGACAGCCCTGGTGGCACGGCTCCATGGGAACAACCACATGGGGACAGCCATGTGGGGACGGTCCTGCTGGCATAGTCCCATGGAGACAACCACATGGGGACAGCCATGTGGGGACAGATATGGTGGCATAGCACCATGGGGACAACTCTATGGGGACAGCCTCATGGGGATAGCCCCATGGAGACAGCCATGTGGGGACAGCCCTGGTGGCCTAGCCCCATGGGGAGAGCCACGCAAGGACAGCCCAGTGGCACAGCTCCATTGGTCTAGACACAACCCTGTAGGCTGTCCCTGTGCACAGCCACACGGGGACAATCCCATGGGCACAGCTGCCTGTCCCACAGCCGTCCTCTGGGGACAGGAACCCCTCACCACACCTGTCCTTGTCCCAACTCTGCAGCTCCCAAAGGACCCGTGGAGTCCTGGTTGCGCTGGGGTGCGTGCTCATGCCTCAGTTTCCCCAGCACCACCACCATGGCCATTCGCATGTTCCGGGCAGCCACTCACAGTCATCCAGGTCAAGCAGGGAGATCTCCTTGGGGCCGGCCTTGCTGCTGGGGGGCTGCAGGGGGGCAGAGATGGGCGGTTCAATTGAGGGGTCCAGGTATCCCTGTGCTGCTCCCCATCCCAGCCCATCCCAGCCCTCACCGCCTTCCTCCGCTTGGCCTCTGCCTCGGAGCCCGAGTCGGAGCCGGAGGAGCTGCTCTCGGAGGTGCTGGCTTCCTCTGATGAGGTTTCGGCACGGCCCTTCCTCCCCTGTGGGGCCTTCTTCTTCTTGGCCTTCTTTGCCCCTTCCTCCTCCTCCTCTTCCTCGCTGGGGCTGCGGGGAGAGCCCAGCTCAGGGGGCTGGGGTGGGGGTTTCACTGGGAGCACCCCCCCACCTTCCCAGGAGGTACCTGCCCACGCTCCCTGAGACTGCCTTATGGGAACCTTCTTTGTCCTTCCTCTTCGGCCTCTTCTCCTCCTCCTCCTCCTCCTTGTCCTCTGACTGCTCCCCGCTGTCTTCCTCCTCCTCTTCTTCCTCCTCCTCCTCACTGCCAGAGCTGGAGCTGCCAGAGCTGCTGCTGCCACTCTCTTCGCTGCCGGACTCGGGCTCTGCAGGGGCACAGCTCAGCCCTGCTGCTGTGTCCCGCCATGTTCCCCCATCTCCCATTTCATCCCACTACATCCTCCATCCTCCCACTGCATCCCCATACCTGCTGCTGCCTCTCCACTGCATCCTCCCACTGCATCCCTGCATAGTCCCACTGCCCACCACTGCATCCCTCCACATCCCTCCCGTGATAGGGCGTCCCCACTGTCATGTCCTCTGTCCAATGCCCCACCACTGTGGCACCTGCCTGATGGCCACAGTGACCACTGCCCAGTGTCTCATGCCATCAGGTCCTCACCACTGTCTGCCGACTCTGTGGGCCCTGACTCGCCCTCTGAGTCAGAGTAGAAAGGCTTCTCCACCTTCTCCTTCCTCTTCTCCCGGCTGGTGCACTTGGTCCACTCAGGAACCTGCTGGCACAGGGTTGATGGAGCAGGGCCATCACCCATGACTGGGGGATCCAAACAGCCACTCTTGTCCCCCCATCCCCAAGCGGATGTGTGAGCACTAGAGAGGGAATGGGGGCAGGTGAGCAGTACCTGGGCACCTTCTGGGGCTCTTCCAAGAACTTAAGACAGTGTCCCCACCTCGGCCCCTCCTCCCCCATGCACCCAGGGTGCTCCACGCACCTCCACATTCCTCACGGAGGGGTCGGGGGCCTCGTCCGGCCAGTCGGGCAGCTCCTGGTAGCCCACAGCCTTAGCGTTGAGCAGATGAGACAAGGAGCCCAGTTGGAAATGGTCCCGATCTGCAACAAGGTGAGAGGAGGCAGCAACTCAGGGACAGCTATGCAGCACTGTGGTGACAGCTAGCCCCATGTCCCAATGCCCCGTGACCAGGGATGGGTACCTTTGAAGGAGGACTCCAAGATGGGAGCCGGTTTTTGGGCCAGGAAGAGCTTCTTGGCGTACTTATTGAGGGCCCCGCTCTTCTCGGTGGGCACAATGAGCTGGCGGATGAAGCGAGCTCGGTCGCGGATGTCGTAATTCTGGTCATACTTGGCCAAGTTGAGGACATACTGGGTCAGCAGCTTGCTCTGTGGCAGAGAACATGCTCAGGGCCGGCCTGTCTCTCTCTGACAGGGAAACTGAGGCACACCCTAGGATCACATCCCCGGTACCTGCTTGGAGTTGGTCAGGTAGAGCTTAGCTGCCAGATTGATGACCTGCAGCTTGACAATGTCCTCCTCGTTGGTGAAGGACTTGGCCATCTTGCGCAGTACGTCAGGCGCGATCTTGGGCACGTGCTCGCAGTACTCGCCGATGAGCCACAAGATGCTGGCCCGTGCCATTGGCACCTGTGAAATGCCCTCAGACATGTGGCACTGCTGCCATTCCCTGCTCCTGTGGGTCAGCAACACCCCAACCCACCTGGATGTTGTCAGTGAGCTTGGCCATGTGCTTGATGATCTCGCTGTGCTGGGCCGGCTGCATCTGCAGCAGCTTTTTGATGACCACCACGGATTCGGCCACCACCAGCTCTGTGGGCAGAGACCCGGCCTCAGCGAGGTCCTGCCCTGAGAGGGATGGAGCTTCCGTTTCACCCCTGCCGTGCGCACTCACCATCCCTGTTGGAGAGGAGCTGGACCAGGCCATTGAGGCAGGTGTCCCGCACCTTGCCGATGTTGGTGGCACAGCGCCCGATGGCTTGGATGGTGGCCGCCACAAAGTCCTTGTCCATGCTGCGGATGTAGGTCTGCACAGGCATAGAGGGCACACATGACATGTCACCCAGGTGCCAGTGCCAGGCATCCCCCTGGTGGTTGTCACACATTGGGGCCCTTTGGAACCACTGATGGGGTTGGCATGGCCGCAGCCCACTCCTCCTGGAGGGGCTCTCCTCTGCCCCCTCCATGGTGGTGGTTTGGCACCAAGAGCCATGCCAGAGTGGCAGCCTCAGTATGGCCATGGCATACCTGGAACTCCCGCAGGATGGTGGAGATGTTGGTCTCGTTGGCCAGGTTGGTGAGGACCTCCAGCTGCGGGAAAGAGGAAGAGATGGGCAGCATAGGGGCATGGTGACAGGGCACGGGGGCCTTGCTGTCCTCCTGTCCCCAGGGCATAAGGACAGCTGACCCAAGGAAAAGGCTCCATGAAGCCCCAAAGCCACCTCTGACAGGTTCTGCCGGATGTTTCCAGCTCACCTTGAGGATCTTGATCTGTGTGGGGTCCGTGGAGCGGATGTAGAAACTCTTCAGATAGGGCTCAAACATCCCCTGCATGCACAGCCAGAGACATTAGTGCCACCTCTGCCCCTCCCTTGCCAGGGCCACCTCCAGGCTCTGGTGGCCTTGCTGGCTAATCCTCATCTCGCTCCAGAGTCAACAGGGCCAACTCCTCCCACACCACGTCTGAGACTCACCCGCCGCTTGATGGACATGGTGGCCACATTCTGCAGCACAACATACTGCACCTCGCTGTGGGGACAAAGAGGGGACCACCATCAGTGGGGCAGGGCCAGACACCCTCAGGAAGTCCCTGTGAATATGGGCCGGGACACACCACCAGACTGGTGCCACCAAGATGCTGTCACCCCATGTCTGGACTGGGCCAGCCCAAAAAGGCCTCCAACCTGATGTCCCTCCAGGGATGGGCTTTTTGGGGGTCTCTCACAGGGTCTGGGAGCTCCCCATGGGTTCCAACAACTGGGGTGGAGGGGTAAGAGACCACCACAACCCCGGTGCCACAGACCTGTGACTCCGCAGGAGCCGTACCAGCGCCTTGGCAATGACTCCAACCTCTGCCTTGGGTGCCAGGTGGAAGTAGAGCTGTGCCACGGCCATCACCACCTATGGACACACACCCAAGCGTCACCTGGTGGGAATGGGGGACACCCCGAGGAATGGCTGTGTCCCCTAGTCCCACCCTCAGCACCTAGAGGTAGCCTGACCCTGAGGACACCCATCCGTGGGTGTCTCTCAAGCACCTCAGTGAGTCCTTGGCCGTGGGGACATCATAAGTCCAGGCTGATGGACACCACCGGTGCCCCGGGGGACAAACAGGGTGGGAGTGAGGGTCTCACAGCGGCGTTGCGGCTCTGCAGCAGGGGCTTGGTGTTGCGTAGGAGCAGGCGGTGGTCGGGGTCCATGACGTAGGGCTTGCGCTTGGCCAACGAGGCTGCCTCTGCCTTGGCGTCCTTGGTGTCCTCCTCCTCGGAGCCATAGAAAGCCTTCTCAGTGTTCTCCTCCAGCAAGGACTCCTGCTGGCAGGTGGGACCCTTTGCATCCCCAAGAGCACTCCCCCCTTCACCCCACCTCCCTGGGGGCTCCCAGGACACCCCAAGGCTCTCAGGACATCCTGTGCTCCTGAACTCACGTTCTGGTTGGGGCTGAGGAACTGGGTGCGGGCATAGCGGGTCAGCATGTTGATGATGACCACCTGCCCCCACTCCTCCACATCGATGAGCAGGTTGCAGAGCTTGCGGTAGTTCTTGTGGATGAGGTCTATGCGCTCTGGGCACACCTCCTCAAATGCCATCACCACGCTGCCAGCCACCAGCTGCGGAGGAAAGCCCAGGGTAACTCACCGGAGTGGTGGCATCATCAACAAGGTGCTGGTTTGGTGGGGATGGTGGCATCTCCGTGAGGGTGCTGGTTTAGCGGGCAACCCTTCCTTGTAGGGATGCCAGCTCAGTGGAGTTGGTGGATTCCTCATGAGGATGTTGGCCCATTAGGGACAGCAGCACTTCCACAAGGATGCCAGGTCTCCAGGGATGGCTGCATCCCCACAAGGACACCAATTTGGTGGGAACATCTGCATTCCTGTGAGAATGCTGGATCGGTGGGGACAGTGGCATCCCCATGAGGATGCCAGCCCTGTGGGGATGGCTGCATCCCCAAGGTGACACCAATTTGGTGGGAACATCTCCATCCCCATGAGGACACCAGGCCAGTGACGTTCCCAGATTTAGAGGTGGGGGAGACACAGCAGTTTGCTCACTGTGGTCTTGTCCGCCAGCAGCTTCTCAATCACTTCGATGAGCTGGTCCTTCTGGTCCGAGTCGAGGCTGTGAGGGAGGAGCAGGGCAAGTGATACTGGACCAAACTCCTCCCCATCCCTGCCTGTACCAAGCATCCAAGACCCTTATTGGTATACCCTAAATTTAGCAGCTGACCGCCCCATTACCTGTACAGCTTGGGGATGGCGTGGGCGGCCGTCTTGCGCACGTACGGGGACATGTCCGAGGCGGCCTCCTTGATGGCCAACATCATGATGGGCACGATGATGGGCACGCGGATGCTGGACAGGACCCGCAGGGCACTGGCGCGGATCAGCTGGTTGGGGTCCTGTGGGGACACGTGGGGGGCTGCAGTGTATCTGGGGGGCGCTCAGTGCTCCCCCAGACCTCCCTTGGGTCCCCAAACCAGCCCACCTTGAGTCCTCGCTGGAAGGTGGAGATGGAGAGCAGGGCCAGATCCTGCTGCTCCTCTGCATAGCGCACCAGGTACACGTACACCAGCTTTTTCACCTGCAGGGTGAAGGTGCCACCTCAGAGCCGCCCAAAACCCAGCCAATCCCCAAAACTCTCCTACAGGGAAAGTGCCAGACCCTGGGATGCCTCCAGGGCCACCCAAGATCTTCCTCACCTCGATGTTCTTGCAGGCGACGTTTTTCACCACAGCTGGGAAGAGATCAGAGGCGTTTTTACCCCGGGCAATCATCTAGGGGAAAAGGAGTGGTGTGACACTGGGCAGCTGGCATGGCAGGGGCCGCTACAACATGACACAGCTCGGCACCAGCAGCGGTCCGCACCAGTGACAACAACACCCACCGCCACAATCCTCTTCATGGCCTCCAGCTTGAGCGAATCCTTGTTGCTGTCGAGCATCTCCTTGAGGTCATCATGCCTGAACCACGCCAGGGGGAAAAAAATTCCCATTTTCACATTTTTACCTAGTTTTAGTCTTTTTTTTCTGCTCCCAGCCTGCCATCAGGCCGGCAATCCAACCCCTCATCATGAAATATTTATGGGGGACAGGAGTTGGGTTACAGCCAGGTGAAAGAGAAACCGGAGGGACTGGCATGGTGCTGGCGCCCAGCGCCATCCTCATCCCAGGCATTGGGACAAGAATCCCGTCCCATCCTGGCTGTGGTTGTCACCCTACATTGTCCCTAAATCACAGGTGCCCATCACCAGCTCCATCCTGGCTTGGCCTTTGTGTCCCTTGTCCCCTCATGGACATAGTGGCATGGATGTGCCAGCACGCCTTGATGCAAAGCCCTTTCCCGGTCCCCTCCCGGGACTGGGAAAATGCCACCAGCCTTTTGTAAAGTTGTCACCACTGTCCTCTTTTCTAAGGGACACTGGTCCCTCCCAAACTGGGGGCACCTCCAAGGCTGTGTCTACCTGCAGCAGCTGAGGGTGACACCCATGGGATGATGCTTGGCCAGAGCCACCATCACCAGAGGGTTCCGGGGGGGCTCCTCAGGGGAGTCTTACCGCGGTGGTGGCCCGGTGCCAGTGTCCACTGCGGGCTCGGTGCTGGCGAGTGGCCGCAGCTCATCAGCTCGCAGGGCGCTGTAGCAGGTGGGTTGTCCAGCCTCGGTGGCCAGCACCGGGCTTGTCACCTCCTCGGCCACATCACCACCCTCTGGTGTTTTCGGCCAGCCAGCCGGCCCCACCGGTAGCTGCCGCAGCAGCTTCTGCACTGGCGGCAAGGACATCATGGCTTTGACTGGGGGTAGTGGCCCTGGGGACGGTGACAGGGCTGTGGCCCCGCTCCTCTGCCCAGCGCAGCCGGCTGAAACCTGATGCCGTGGTTGGGGTAGGGTTGCAGCCTCGATCAGGACGCCCTTCCCAGTGGATGAGGCCAACTTGAGATGTCACGTCAGAAGTGACATCTGACCTGCAGTTGGGACTTGGGGACGCTGCAGGGAGCTCCTTCCCCAGTGCTGAGTGGCTCATTCCTGGGCAGGGAACGCACATCATAGTGGGACACCTACCTAGGTGGTAGGGTGGCATGATGGGGCACCTGTGGGTGTCCCACCTGGGTGGTGGGGTCACACTCGGTGCATTTGTCTTGCCCCGTGTGCCATGGATGGCTCACAGGAGTGGTGACAGACCTGGTGTGGCTCTGGCGAAGGGCAGCATGCAGATTATAGGGACGCTGTGGGTGTGGGGGACACTGCCAGGAGGTCGGGAGTAAGAGGACACTGCCGTGAGGGCGGTGACACTGCCAGAGGGGGAGACACTGATGGCAGATCACTGAGGTAACCTGGACAGACTGGGGGACACAGCCAGGGTGTCAGGGCTGGGGGATGCTGCCAGAGTGGGGGACACTGCCAGTGGGGGTCAGGGGACACTGGCAGATGTGGGGAGCAGGGGAGCACTTCCAGGCTGGAAGACATTGCCAAGGAGGGGTCAGAGAGGGGGAGACTTGGACAAACTGGGGGACACTGCCAGGGGCTCGTGGGAGGGACACACACTCTGAGATCGGGATACTGCCAGTGGGTCATGGATAGAGGGCACTACCAGACTGGAGGACACTGCCAGTGGATCGGGGTTGGGGGAAACTGTCATACTGGGGGACACAGCCAGGGGTAGGGAGTGTGACACTGCCAGACAGGGGCAAGGGACACTGCCCAGGGGTCAGGAAAGGGGGGAGGCACTATGAGATGGGGATACTGCTACCAGGTCATGGATGGAGGGCACATCCAGGGTGGGGGACAGTGCCAGGGGCTCAGGACTGGGCAGACACTGTCATACTGGGGGACATTGCCACGGTATCAGAGAGAAGGGGACACTACCAGGGATTCAGGGAAGGGAGGACTCAGTGAGAGGGGACACTGCCAGCATGTTACAAATCAGGGGCACATCCAGAATGGGGGACACTCTAGCATTAGGGAGGAGTAGAGGGAGAGGAGACACTCCCAGACTGGGGACACTGCCAAGAGGTCAGGATGGNNNATTCAAAGTGGGGGACACTGCCAGGGAATCAGGACTGGAGGGACACTGTCATACGGGGGGATACTACCACAGGGGTAGGGATGGGGGGGACGCTGCTGGACGGGGGGACACAGCCAGGGGGAGAGAGAGTGACACTGTCAGACAGTGATTTCCTGCTGGGGCATCAGGGAGGGGGGACACTGCCAGAGTGGGGGACACTGAAACGGTAGGGAGGGCAAAGAGACATTC